>JAIZAY010000611.1:0-36626 GCA_029531755.1 Holothuria leucospilota
ACCTCGACCCGTTTAATACCTCAAGGGGATAACGCTTAAAATATTGACGGCAAATCCACGTAGACCTGTAATGTACACGTCAGTATACCGTGTGCTAGATACAATTAAAGGGGAACTGTGAAGAAATCGACGTCGTGGAAATGACAACACACTGTTTCGACGTTCAGGCTCCAGCATCACTATGGTGCATGGATGTAATTAGTCTCTCATTGATGTGCTTGTATTAAAACTGGAAGTTCTGCTATCAATGCATCCCAAAAAATTAGTGATCTGGATCTCTGATTTGAATAGTCCCCTCTAGTTCCATAATGACCAAATTTAATTGACTTCACTGACCACTGCGGGCGGGGACCAACCATAGGCTGCAGTTGGCAAGAGTGAAGCTATAGCCTATATGTAAATACTCACTGGTTTAAAATGGCGTGGGAAAAAGAAAGACTGAGCTTGTTTGGGTGAAACACCTTTCGTTAATATTACTAGCAGCAGACTGTCGCTCTTAATTGTTTCTCATCCTAGTACCTTCCACTTACCGCTCCCTATATCCCCACTTATTCTTACGCCTTTTTAGGATTTCGAATAGGCCGCTTTGAAATTCGTCAACGACAAATTCTTGAATTTATAGCTTTTGCTGTTTTTTGATGTTCTGTCTGTTTATAATACTATCAAAAGCAAGGCCCGGGCCGACATCCGACAGGCCTGCTCTATCCTCCCTTGAGGGGTAACATTAATTTTGCTTTCCGATTTTGTTTGAAAAAAAACACACACACACACAGTGGCAGTAGGAACGGAAAGTACCTTCCTAAGTTCATCAGCTTGTGTCTCTCCCACAGAAATATGTACTATGGAAGGCCTTTAAAGCTCAGAACCACCTCGCAAAGATGGCTAGGCGATAATAGCAGACATATTACTTTCCATACATCCCCAAACAAATTTGAGCTCACATTTCATTTTCTTTATTCTACTACGTGGATCAACATTTAAAGCGGTGAACACGCTGGAAGTTTTCACGTCACCCAATCGTATCGGAAGAGAAATTGGAAATGCCGGTAGCACTTTAGCATAACAGCCGGATGTCTATTACCACGAATGCCTTCTAAATCATTGACCATCGAGGTTGCCCGCGCACCGGACGGTACTTCTGTCCTAAACCGGGAGCAGACACACTTTGCTATTTGGAAGAGCAAGGTGTTTGTACATTTCGTTTTCAAATATTTTACAAGCTTCAGAATTTCTACTAGGTAGGAAAAAGCGCTATTTTCTCTCCTCACTTTTGAAAATCTGCTAGAAAATTCAAAACATGTAGGCTAATGGTCTCTTTTTGAAAAATGTCATCCTTTTTTAAGATGATACATTAAAACAAGCTCAAGTTGTATCGAAATGGTGAAATATGACTATAATTCTATAAGTCTACAGGTAGATTATTAAAACGAAACGTTCCGTGAAAAAAGGGATAAAAATCAATTGTTCATCCTCATATATATATATATATATATATATATATATATATATATATATATATATATAATATATATATATATATATATATATATATATATATATATATTTATATAGTAGGTCGAATATGGTAGATCGAACTGTGAATAAGTAGGTGGAAAGTTGTGTAAACTGTTTCGAAACAGTTTACACAACTTTCGACCTATATATATATATATATATATATATATATATATATATATCGTTTCAATACCCACGAAAGGTACTCACGAAGGCCTTAGGTCGTATTCAAGGAACAGATAGAGCTACAACCATGATCCCCAAAACAGCGAACGTACAATCCTCGACCAGAATACCTTTGGTCGTATCTTATCACCCATCCGTACGTCCCATTGTTCAGTCCATTTATAGGAACGTAGAAATCCTCCAACAAGATCCTTCTACCCGTGAGTATTTCCCTGAACCACCTATCACGGCATTTAGAAATGAGGAAAATATGTCCAATCACTTAGTTCGGGCCTCTCATCCCCAACCATTAATGCCCGACGTTCCGGGGACATATCCTTGTAATCGCGTAAGGTGTAATACTTGCTCAGTAGTTAGCCATGACAGGTTTCTCTCTGTTGTGGGTCCCAACAACAACCGCTTTAATATTAACCAGCATTTTACTTGTACATCCACTAACGTTGTGTACATTTTAACTTGTAGGCGTTGTACCATTTTGTATGTGGGTGAAACGAAACGTCGCCTGGCTGATCGAGTTACGGAATACTTAAGATCCATCAAGCAAAACTTTCCTGGCTTTCCAGTAGCTAATCATTTCAACCCCCCGTCAGTTTGCTCGATACAGGACCTGATGGTCACGGCAGCAATATTATGCCGAGGTTCCGACCGCGATCGTTTAATTGCTGAAAACCGGTTAATTATGAAGCTCGGGACCCTCACCCCTAATGGACTGAATGTTAAACTTGAACTTTTGTAACTGTTTTATTGCAGGTTTGGCCGTGACCATTCCAAACGCTTTTAATTTTCTAGCCAAACGCGTGCCGTTTTTTTACATGACCGTCTTTCATCAATAGTTTTAGATCGCTTCATGACAGCTTTTAGTTATTTCACGCAGTTGCGCAGATTTTTTGTTTTTCACGCAGTTGCGTAGCTTTAGTGTATTTAACGCAGTTGCATTGTTTTACTGCGTTGCTTTATTGTGTACATACACACTCTGTGAGCGCGTCAATCGTTTTAGATTGCGTCATTACAGCTTTTAGTTATTTCACGCAGTTGCGCTTTTTTTTCACGCAGTTGCGTAGCTTTACTGTAGTTAACGCAGTTGCATTGTTTACTGCGTTGTTTCACTGTATTCATACACACTGTGAGCGCGGCCAACGCACGTGCGTCGGTCGAGTTGTGTAGGCACGCATTTGTTTGTTTCATTTGAATCGCGTTTAACTGATCAGTTGATATTTTGCCGCCTGATGAAGGGTATGTACCCGAAACGTTGCGGAGTTTTTCTCCTAAACTTTTAGCACTTTTTACTACATTCATTGACCTTTGTATATATATATATATATATATATATATATATATATATATATATATATATATATATTATATATATATATTATATATATATATATATATATTGACACTAAGTGTATTGGATGATCACACAATTTTAAACATACAATTAATTTAACTGCAATACATTAATCAAATAGCGTGTACTCAAAGTTTTGACGGCAGAGGCCTAAAAACTCTTCTGGTATCAAAATACGTAAATAAACACTCTTTACACTGTTTATCACATTCGGTATTTTCAATAGCCCTTATTAAAGAGAAATTAAGTAAACGACATTTCTTACTGTTGAAAAGTTACTCGAAGCTAAGTCAGCAGAAAACAGTGGTATAGCCGTGCAAGCAAGGGGTTAGGGAGGGGGCAAAATGATCCCAAATACCGAACAAATCCATAGGCTTTATTATTGTGAGAAAGCAATAGAAGGGTTCACTTGGGCATGGAAGTGAGCCCCTGCCCTCAGGAAGCATTTAGGGTGCGCACGGCCTTAGGTTGATAGGAATGCGAGACAAGAATAGTTGGTATTTACAAGCTCAATTGAAATATTTACCACTTTGGGGTACATTACATTATTGCAAATTTACAGAATACACTACATGTCTTGTAACAGTGTTCTAACATGGGTTAAAGGAGCTGAGTAGCGGCCAAAGTAGAATAAATTCTCGGACCCGCCGACTTCGTTACGTCACATCCGGTTATGCTTCTTGGTTTATCGATCCGATCCGATACCGATACTTGTCAAAGCCATGCATGCAGTGTGTCTGATGTAACAGTACACTTGTTATTGTCGTTAACAGTACTAACGTTAGCCTAACTTAGGCTAGCGTTAGGGCCTAGGTCTACCACGAAAAACAAACTCATTGATCGAAAAAAAACAGTTTCAATACCTGCAAAATCCACAATGTTGTTCATGAACCTCCTGCAGATGATGCGCGAAATAGGCGTGTGCCTTGCCACTAGTAACGCTAATATATTACATACGTATGTACGTTGTAAGTTGTGTGTACTACATGCCTGGGTAGATGCATCGATCAGAACCGATACAAGTGGAAACGATTCAAAATTGCCGGTGCCAGAAAAAAAAAGTAACGAACTAGAAATTCCAAAAACAAATTGTAAAATATCTTGCAAGTGTAAAATCAAATAACCTAAGAAATAGTATAGGAACGTTATTGCAAAATTACTTTGCAAGATTATTTTAAATGAGAATATAAAACGCATTAGGATTAAAATTTTTAAAATTAGCCCCGCACAGCGGGTAATCATCTCGTTTGGTATGATGTATTTATTTTGGAAGTACGCCGCTACTCAGCTCCTTTAAGACCCGTCCTCAGATTACGAACTTTTTTGAACACATGATGTGTGTATAGTCATGGATGGTACTGACGACTATTGTTAACTAAGGTGACGTTCATTTCACACATTCCAGGGCGGGGTCCCCTGCAAGCGCAGAGCCATAGGCCATGACCCCCGCCACATTCTAAATCCACCACTTCCTGTCGTCATTAGCCTATAGTTACCCTCTTACTTCCACCTACTTTTATTACAACCAACTGTTGTGCGAAAGAGAAAGGTTGTTGTGTTTTTATCACCCGACAGGGGTTCAAGCTCTACCCTCATCTTTCCGAAATTTTAAGGTGAATGTAACACATAATCCTACGGTGACCCAAGGTAAGCATAGACGTACGAGGTGGGGCGGGGGCTGCGGCTACATCCCATCTTTTCTTCAGATAAAGTTTTTATTACACAATCAGTAAAATTCTCTGCAAAAGTGACGGTGTGAATGGTGTGAAGCATTATTTTTTCGTTTTTATAATTAGTTTTAACGAAATACCTTTTGCTAGTATTAAAACCGACACCTTACCACTTTAACTGTACACTAGCTGTACAAAGTTTACCAGTTTACATTGTTCAGCATTACCTGAACTCAACTTGTCTACACATTGCAGCGGCGTAGGAAGATGTTTGACATTGGGGGGGGGGCAGACCAGAAGCGATTTCTCGACCTTGACCCCCTTCCCACACCAAAACATCATATCTGATCAATTTGATTTTATTCCGATTTTGAGTTGAGCAACAAAATATAAAAATATTCAAAGGAAAAGGAAACAACAATACATACTGTATAGGCATGCATCGGCTATCACACCGGATGCCAGTTACAAACAACCATTTGCCGTGTTACTTCCCTCCCATATTGATTATAATTTTTTTTCTTGGGGGGGGGGGGGGGAGTCGTTACAATAATAATGAAAATAATCAGTGGCCTAACCAGGATTTCTCTCAAGGAGGTGGGGGCATGCATTATGTTGTCTGATTGCCTGCCTGGGGGAAGGCCCCCTCCCCCTTTGGAAACTTGAAAAAATTAGGTGTACTTACATGCAATCTGATGCCACATATGCTACCTTTGAAGTAAAATTTGTGTTAAAAAATTTAGGTATATTCGGTTCTAAAAAAGCTCGACATCAGTGAGGGGGGCATGGCCCAATGGCCCCCTAAATACACCACTGAGAATCATAATATAAGTTTAACTATTAAAATCACACTGGTAAATTAATACCGAATGAATAGGTGCTGTTGCAATTTAAATCAGAACTTTATTTTAATTACCAAGGAATATTTTTAAGTCGTTGAAAATCGGAAATTAATAATTGACTTCACAATAAACTTATAAATAATTTTAACTAATCTGGGTATTCGGGTTAATTAAGTTTCCTGCAAGTTATTTCTCAAAAATGTCTGATTTCCTAAAAAATATCCCGAAGTCAATGTGAATTCCCGAAATTGACCGTTTGGGGGAAATTTTAGTTGGAATACTGACTTTTTATAACATCAGTATTGACCTTGGTAGATGTGTTGTTCATGGCTTTTTCTTGTAAAATAATCAGATTATTATATTAGAGTATGATGCGGGCACGATTATGTTTTCATGACATCAGATAAGCAGACGACAGGGCCTACTTTATTAAAGTATGTACATATCTATGTTATATGTATTGAACACTATCGCCATTTGGGGGGGAATGACATTTGCCCCCCACAAAAATACATTGAGGGAGCCATGGCCCCCTGGCCCCCGGTTCCTACGCCACTGTCACTGAGCTGTTTAGCTTATTGAAGCTAAACAGGATATGACCTAAAGGTATCCGAGCTTGCCCCCTATTGGGGCGTCATGACGTTTGCAAAGAATAGATTAAGTAACTTGAATATAAGACTCTTTCTCCGTTGCCTGCATGGACCTGTGTCTTCCTTTGGCTGAGACTCGGTCCAAGCACTCTCAGCAGCTTTCTGTTGACATCCAATTTTTCTTACTCGGAGATTTACCTTCTTCTTACTTAAAGATTACACATTTTCAGTTCCATTCAAGGATGAACATTTCCATATTTGAACTAAGAGACTAATCCCCGAAGCCAAAGACCGGGACATTGTCAACAATAAACATCAGAATCAATGGAGTAGCCGGCCCTTTTCGAAGTGGCGGGGGCACTTGGGGGAAGTGCTTCCCTTGGAGGATACATCAACATGAAGGACTGGTCGTCGTTGGATGAGTCGTGGTGACGAGGTACGCTTCCCTGTAGACGTTGGGGCCCACGGGCCTACTGCATTGCCCCTGATGAGGTCAAGGGACAACGCTCCACTGGACTTCAGGGGGAAATGTCTCGGAGCCCTCGGATATTTAAAAGTTTGTGACCATTAATATGATACATTTAAGTATCTCCAAATGGCATCGTATGGGCACTAAGCAGGCCACAAAAATAAAAATCAATTTCAAATATTTTTGTTAGTCTTACTCGCACTAACAATTTAATGATTCGGTCGTGGGGCTGTTATTTGAAACAATGTATCCTGTTAAGGGTTTCATTGGGCTTCAAAAGTACATTCACTCATGCTGAATGAGTAAGAATTGATATTGGGACAACTACCTTCTATACATGCTACTGAGGGGGGGGGGGGGGGCTTCACATTAGAGCATCGAAGGTGCACCTATTGCTGCGGATCCGGAGCTAGCAGTGAAAACTTGGAAAAAGAAGCAATTGAATGTGGTTGATTGGGTTTTGGGTGTATTAAAATTATAATTATGACCAATACATTTCCTGCATTTCTTTAGCAACAAATACTGAAGGATGGCTAGTGCCCACTGAGACCACTCCTCTTGCACGCGCGAAACGAGCAGAAAATTCTTGTATTAAGGATTTATGAAAATTTCGAGTAAGTACTTAAACTTTTTTGGAGGTATTACCACTTTATGATCCCTGTGTGGTCCTTGGTTCCTCCACGGTGAATATTCAGGAGAGCAAAGCTCCTCTTACAAATTTTAAAGGGAACGATTTTTAAAGTAAACGGACATTAGCCTATGAGAGTGAAGCTGTTTAATTATCCCTATATTTCTGGACAGGCATTAAAAAAGGCAAAGGAAATCACATTTTTACAGTTTTCGGACATAAAATCTGACCAAAAGATAATCGATGTTGGAACTTTATTGAATGGAGGGGATTGACGGCTGCAGTATTCCCATAGCTGTTAAAAAGGAATGTTGAAACGATAAATCTGGAATATTTTCCCCATAAAGACACTTCTTCACAAAATGTACAAAAGTTGATGCGCGCCAAGCGCGCCGCAAAAATGTAGTTTTGAGATCATTTTGTGCAACATAACCCATGATTGACTGATAAAGTGACAGTGGGTCCTCGTGTTCAAATCGATATTCAAACGGTGTGCTTGTGCATATTCTTTCATTACCCCAAAAGCTCATGGGGGCACACGTGGTGCACAGCCTGCCCCCCTTGACGACCCCACTGTGTCAAAGTAGGGAAGTAGGCCTTGACTGAAAAAGCAGAGAAAGACAAATGACACCCCTTTGTTATAAATTACCCAGGATATAAGAATTATCAACAAATTAGTTAAATTACAGAGATTTGTGTCCATGTGCTTTTCGGAATTATGAATTAAGCAAACTCATTATGGTTTTTTTTTTAAATTTATGTAGCATTCTCTGGATAAAAAATTGTTTTGTAAAACGCATACTTAATTATTATTTTAAGGCTTTCAATAGTAAAAAGTGTACTAAAAGAAATCTCCTAACTTCTTATTCACAATATTAATAAGCAGAATTAAAAAAATGTACTTAGGTATGTTCTAAATAACCCGTAACAATGTTTACAATAAGCGGGCTTTCAGTTGTCTTGTGATCTTACCTAGTTAGCTGTAGAGTAAAACATAGTTGTGTCCATTATCAGTCGGGATATTTTAGAATAAGTTCGCCTCACAATGCTGATTGCTGATGCATCGAGCCACGTTAACTGCTTCCTTCCCGTATTACAGGTTAAAAGTCTATTTTGTTCACTCAACGTTCCAAGTTTTCTGTGTTAAAAGGAGGAATATTTTCAGGAATTTTTTGGTTAATTTAGAAGAATATTCTCTGCGAGAACCTATATATCATTGTAAAGAGCAAAGATTGGGAATTTGAATAAACATTTTATTTTTGTGAACTAATCTCATTATGTATGCAAATATGCAAATTAGATGACGTCATACGGTTTTTCATAGAAAATCGTACAAAACAAAATACAGATCACTATTATTTTGTAATTTATGGTGCAGGAGATTGTTAAGCTTTCTTTTCTCTTTCATTTGATACCAAATTTGAGGGAATTGGACCAAAAATGAGGAAGATATGCCCATTTTTCTCTTGCTATACAGCCCACACTGAACTAACACACACTGACCTTATGTGACCTCTACACATAACGCTATGGCTCAGTGCACAGTGGAATGTAAACAACTTTGGATCTAAACAGAGCTGCGTGAGCTTTGTAAGGTAGCTCTAAATGGACATTTTAGTGAGTAGAAAAGTCGGAGGGGTGTTGTGGGTTATAATTTTTGATATTGGGAGGGGATTTTTGGGTCAGAAATGCATGTTTTGGGTCAAAATTGACGCATTTTTGAAAACTGAATATGTCTGGTCCTTTGAACCTCTCTAACTCACCCTACCCTTGTAATTTATGCATATCTTTTGGTATTTTTTTTATAAGGAATCTTGTAACGGACATTTTAGTGTTTGAATGAAAAAGATCGGACTTTCCGTTGTTGAGTTATGATTTTTTTGTGGATTGGGTATTTTGCGACTGAAAATGTAGATTTTGACCGAAAATGACGCATTTTTTGAAAATTATACTTGAAATATCTCTAAACTCCCTATACCTGGCATCTAATCACCTCTCATGGTGTTTCTTTAGGTTCTAAGGTATTCAGAAAAAAAAAGTGAGTAGGGTGACCTTTTCCTAAGTGCCTGAACTCGACTTTTGAAAATTATGACGTCATTTTTAGCATTTTTTGAGTTTTTGGAGCATTTTTTGAATGTAAACAACTATTTATCGATGTTTTGTGAAAAATTTGCAAATACAACCCCCCCCCAAAAAAAAAAAAAAAATAGTGGCATTGCACAGAACTTTTTGTAAGCTTTCTTTTGGTGGTTAAATGAAGGCTGAGGAGTGTATATTGACAAAGTTATATTTTTTTTTAACAGGCAGTTTTTCGGGGTAATGGGATTACCCCGTTAAACAAAATAGAGTTAATACAATTCATTGCAACTTCCAATTTTAGCATGTGTGTTTGCAGAGCTAAAGTTCATGTCACAAGGCGAAACTGTGTGTTTTCATTGGGCCTGCAAGTATCCTGATGTTGCTTTCATGAACTCGTCTTGTTATTATGCAGAATATCATTTTTGCATTTTACTTTTTGAGAAGGCCTCAAGTTGATGGATGGTCTCCAGGTGGACGATCAAATTATTGTTCTTATTTTGAACAATTACATAATAAGGAACCACTATTCTGATGTAGAATAACACTATGGCACGGTAATAACAGGTTGTTGTACTATCTCAGCAATACAGACCACCACGAAAGAATTGGGTTCATGTACTCAGTGTGTTGCACATGCCCAACATGACAAGTAAGAACTATTTTTATTCTGAAGATGTCTTAAACAAGGTCTTCAGAGATTGACATCTGGTGACCTAAGATGACAACTTGACCTCTACCGAAAAAAGAACAATGAGAAGTGTGCATGATTTTTTAAATAAGGTATCATGTATACAAAGGACAGAAGGTTTGAAGACTTTAAACACCAAGAAGTAATAAGCCAACCAATACTTCTTCTCCAGCCCCCTCTCAAGCAATCTCACTCTCATAAAAAATACTTTTCATTTAGAAGGTTTTAATCCTGGCTCAGCCAGCCCTCTCTCCTATTATCTCATCATCAATAGGGGTCCCGATAGTGTCGAGAAAATTTCTTCTGACATGCTTGGTAGATCAAAGTCAGCAAATTAGTCCACTAAATGTTGCTGTGAAATGTTCAGAGCGTTTCTGTATTTATTCTGTAGATTGGAAAAGAGTTTATGTTTTCTGCTTAATTTTTCCAAGGATCAATTTTATTTGGTGTTTTTCAAATGTATCACAGATTTGTTACCAGTAATCTTCCTTTGTCTTTATCAGGGTAATAATGCATGTGAAAATAAAAACAAAATTATCAAAACATTATTTTTATGAGATTTTTCGAGATTAGACTATTCGCTATTAGAATAACTCAACTACTGGTTTTGCCTCTTCCTCTAATCAATTATCTCAAATATGGGAGAGACAGTGATGGATGGAACCGATTTTTTTGCTTTTGCTAGCAAAAAGAATGGTACGCTTTTCAGTATAGGCTACAATTTTAGCCCACCTCTGATGATGCGCAAACTCTTGACCTCAAGATGACCATTTTTAACAAAGTTTATGGTATTTTAAAACTGCACGAAATTAAAGAATAGTTTAATGCTTTCAGCAATTTCTGTACAGGGAATTTATTTGTTTCCTTTATATTTAGAACATTCATTCATGGAGTAACCACTGGGAAATGCATAATGTTTGCAGCAACTTGACCACTCCTTTTAAATAGTTGACTAGCTAGCATGATACAGATATATTTCCCACCATACATATATACCGAAAATTTAACAGCTTAGAATAACTAGGCAACTCGATATGTTATTAAATTGCTGTAATGGCAATTGAAGCAGGTTTTGAATAAAAATATCTTTTTCAACAGTCGATCTTACATACAAAAACTGCGAATTATTTTCCACAAAAATCGAACCGCTTAGAATAACTAGGCAACTCGAAATCTTATTTAATTACTATATTGGTCATTGTAGCAAGTTTGGAATTTAATATGTATTTTTTTCAACAGTCGATCTAAAATACAAAATTGTGAATTGTTTTTCACAAAAATCAAACAATTTGTTATTCAGAACTGGCTTTGACAAGTAAAACCCTGTATTAGGTACCGTACCCTTATGTGCTTTCCACATTTTGTGAAAAGCTTTGCGACAACTTTTCCCCCGGCTGAAATTGTCAAATTTGAAAAGCTTTGCCACGTATGACTTGCAACTGGAATTTAAGCTCAGTCTGAAATACATATGGTTTATTGTTCTGACGTTTATTGTAGTAAAGTATTACTGTACAAATAAAGCACTTATAAAACTAGGCAATAAACCGTAATTTATAATTTGAGACACAACTTGAAAGCAATAAATGTCTTGATTAGTATTTTATCATACCTTTTGAAACATAAAACACACCTGGCACATAAATATCAGTCTTGCTGGTTAGAACTAACCATCTGTGACAGTTATAAACCACTCCCTGTATAAACAAACAAGCTTTTATTACCTCTCTTCAAAGGTAATAAGTCATCCAGCACGCTTTGCAAAAAGCTCCTAAGCAAAAGTGTGCTTTTAATCCGACTCAACAGTGTAACAAGAATTTAACACTTTTACACTATAGTTGTGGACAAGATCTTGTACGACAAATAAGGTCCTATGCTGGTGATCATTTTATATCTTTCTTTGATTGCAAAAAGGTCAATCAAAGAGTTGTCATGAATTGGGTCTTCATCACTTGATGTAAAATATGAACACAAAGTATTAAACTATATAGTTGTGGTCTGATGCCACAATGGATTAGATCTTTTGCTTAAAAAAAGTTCTTATAATGGAAAAGCTGTAAACTCTTAGATCCTGAGCTTTCCTGATTTTTTGATTCCTTGCCGAAGGCAATAAGAATCTATACAATCACGCAGGCGGTTATGTGTGTATGCGTGTATGTATGTGCGTTTGTGATTCTTGGCTTGTAAAAACGATATCTCGAGATAGCAATGATGGATAATTTTCACACATGGTATTTATCATTGTGATATAAAAAGAAAGATCTATTCTGTATTTGGTGAAGTTCAAAAGTCATGTGAGGTCACCAGATGTCAAAAACCGAACACCTTGTAAACACGATATTTTTAGGTAGGAAGCACGGATGCTTTTCATACTCCGGGTATGTAGATGCGTTATAGTCAAAAGATAGCATTATTGATTTTGGTAAAGGTCAAAGGTTATCTGAGGTCACCGGAGGTGAAAATACGAAGTTCTGAAAACTACTTGTAAACAAACACGATATTTCAAGATAGCAATGGCATACTTTCTTCCTACTTGATATATAACTTTATCATATTAAAAAGAAAAACGCTATTCTTTTGAGTGGAGGTGAAAGGTCATTTGTGGACATCAGCAGTAAAAACCGAAAACCTTGAAAAAACACGATGTTTCAAGACAGCGATGATGGATCCTTCTCATATTTGGTATAAAGATGTGTTATAGGAAAAATAGAGCCCCACGGGTTTGTTGGAAGTCGAATGTCATCTGAAGTCATCAGGGGTGAAAATACGAAAACCTCGTAAACTAAATAGGCAGTGGGTGTTACCTCCAAATTGTGTCCGGCATTTGGTTACAAACGAAAGGTAAAGGTTCAATTTTTGTACCATTCGAAAGATAAACTTTTATTTTTTCACAAGCATAATTGTTACAGTAATTATTCTTATTTGAATTACCTAATTATGAACACGTGTAACTGATGCTGTGACTATAGCATGATTAGAAATACCAAATGCTGAAAGTTCTATGATGACGTAGTGGATTAGAGCTCGGTTTCTCATGCAGATGGTCCCGGGTACGATTCCTTTCTTGAACATGTTTATATCTTTTTTGTTATTCACTTTTTGGTGGAATGTAAAGATCATATGAAGTCATAATATTTTAATATTTTAAATACTTGTTACCCTTCAACTGCTAGGTTATTTTTCAGGAGGAAGGAAGAGAGAAAACAGTTTATATGGATTTGTAAAAAGTGTACATATGTTATAAGGTGGAAATAAAGATGTCCTTCAAGAAGAAAATGATCATATCAGGTCAGCAGAGGTCAAGTTGCGAAAACACCGTAAAAAATGAAAAAGTCAATAAGTGTAAATTTGGCGGATGAACCGAGTCAGTTCAAAAAATCATTTCCCTTCAGCAAGGAATCACTTAGTCTTTGAGCTTTCTGGTTGATCTTACGCTCTGAAAACATCCTGGTTAAATTTAACTAGGATCAAGGTCAATAGTTTTCCATACATTTTCTGGTTAAAATAACCGGGAAATCCGGGTCAAAATTGACATTTTCCTTGTTAAATTAACAACTGGTTAGAAATCCTGATTAGAATTTAACATTTTCCTGGTTAAAGTTTAACCAAGATTTCTTTTTTTACTTTTACCAGGAAATGAATGGAAAACTATTGGCCCCATCCTGGTCAAATTAACCAGGATTTAACTAGGACGTTTTTAGAGTGTAGTATTGACTATAGGCTTAAGTCATAAATATAGGTTCACTAGTCTTAACTAGTGTATTATGAGATCGTTTACAGCTTGCGTGCTTCCTATATGACAACTTTCTTCAAAACGTACTTTGACTTTGAGTTTATTTTCACATATATATGCAATCTGTACAAAAAGAAGCAATAACTTCAACAAGGGGGTGGGAGAGGACTGATGAAGCAATTGCTTGTATAAGCAGTGCCCCCCCCCCCACCCCGAGCCACAACTGGGAAAGAGGCCGTGGCCGGCCCGACTTAAACCAAATGGTTAGAAACTGAGCCGAAAAACCTCATCTAACTCTAACTCTAACGCTTGACAAAATAAAGTGGACACCAAATGAATTGAGACAAAGCAACAAGTATATACAGCAAACAGACAACCTAGGAAATGTAATAATCAAAAAGATAATAAGTAGTTTACAAGAGGTAGTTATACATTAGACGATTCCTGCCTTTTACACAGAAATTTGTCAAAATTTGTCAAACCTCTGCGGGAATACATGTCGTGATGGGATGGTATTTCAATTTCGTATTTTCTCTGCAATTGGATAAAAGCGGCAACCTAGACAAGAATCAATTTTAACGCCCGGGACGAATATTAGACTTTAATGTCAGTTCACAATTTAATCGACATTTGGCGTGAGAAAAACCATTTTGCAAAGACCAATACACGGAAATCTAACATAACCATTGCAACTCGATTTTTTTTTCTTATTCCTAGTCATTTGAAACATTGGTCCGTTCTATTGCTTTCTCCCATGGTATTCAGTCGGATCATTCCTTTTGTATTTAAGCTATCTCCCCTCAATCTTTGGAAAGGGGATCAGAAATCTGGAAATTTAATAATTCTTTCCTAGAAGACCCCACTTATGCTCCTCGCATCAGTGACCAGTTAATAGACTACCTAAACAATGCAGAGTTTGGCAATGCGGGGTTAGTTGGGATTTCATTAAATACAAAATTGGTCTTTTTCTATGAACTACTCACAATTTAAAGGCGAAGAAAGAAAGTACAGAGAGGATTAAGTTCTTCTACCTCGAGCAAAAAAGTTTCATTAATTCATCTCCTGATGCATATGCTCGATTAAAAGAAGCTCAAAATGAGCTGCTACATTACTGGGATTTTAAGTTGCAAGGGACAATTATTAGATCTCAGGCCAGATGGATAGAAAACGGCGAAAAAAGAACCAAGTATTTTTTAAATTTAGAAAGAAGAAACAAGCAATATAATACTATTTCAAACATCGTGAATAGCGATGGCCGAGCTATAGAGGATCACAACAGTATCCTGAGTGTAGTCATGTATTTTTTCCAATGTGTATCATTCTCGTGCTTCTATACCTGCCCACGTTTTCAGTAGTCTCCCCGATAGGGGTGACTTCCTTCTTGATTTACATGTCTGTGACGGGGAGCTTTCTTTAGAAGAATGTTCTAAAGCAGTGGTTCCCAACGGGGGGCGTTATCGCCTCCTGGGGGCATTTTCGCAACTCATGGGGGCGATGAGCTCTAAGGGGACGGCAGGAACGCGTTTTGAAAGAATGAGATACTAAGTTTAAACCTGGCCTTACAAGATTCCAAAAGGTTTCCCTTAGCTGAGCTCTCAAATTCGTTCTCTTTAAAAGGAGATAAATGACGTCAACAAGACGAATAGGTCTAACATTCACTCCTCAGGTGCGCTAAAAAGTTTGTGAATTACCTTTATTTCTAGATTTCACGAAATTGCATCTTACACTGATTAATTTCAAAATTTTTCTTGCGAGGACCCTCATATTCCCATTAGTGGCATCCTGGTGAACGCTGCCAGTGAGCGAAGGGCTATGGCTAAAATTTGTCCCGCCATTTTTACCTTGAATGTAGGTTTTTCGTACTGTCCATCAACATGACATACTGACAGAAGTGAAAATTGCAGATAACTGTAACATTATAGATACCTGTTGCAATGTACTATGAAGTAAAACAAGTAAAACGAAATATTTTTAAAAATGCAGTCTTGCAGTTTGCCAATTTCGGCTTTCTCATTATTTTTGCTTGTATAGGACAGCTTGAGTGGCATAAGTCTTTTAAAGCCCCATGCGACTCTTACCATCCTTCTTCCTCCTACCCACAGGAAAAGCTCCTTGCCTCATCAAAGGGAACCTTCGTTGGTAGCTCTATGGGTGATTTCTGTAATCTCTAGTGAACATTAAAGGTTATTAAATATTAGGTAAACGGAAGACAGTCAAAATTGACTTACAGTGCCTCATTCTTTTGCCGACGATTTCGGTAATACCCCGAGCTTCCGGGGGCTTCGCCCCCGGTCCCCCAGTGAGAAAATTGCCCCTGAGCCCCAATAGGAGCCCTTGTGAGAACTGTCCACACTTCAGTGGGCCTTTGGCATCTGTAAAATTCAAAAAGGTTTCTCCGTTCCTAACCCCAACTTTGTGATTCACCATCACAAAAGAGTCAGCTTTTTGAACCCCCCACTGATGTTTTGCTTCCCTGTGTCGGACCCGTACGCACAATGTATGTGTATGCCTCTCTTTTATTTCACCAGGTGTTTTTGTTATAAGTTAAATTAAGAGTTACAATCAAATAAAAAATGTCCCCCAAACTCATCCAAATAATAATCAAATAACAATTTTCACATTCTATTACCTTCATCTCTATACTTGTTCAGCCAAGTTATTTTCAAAGCAGATATAAAACTTCAAACATGAGTAACTTTCACACCTCCCCCATTTTAAATAATTTATACATAGTAGTTCTTTTTATTTTATCGGGTTTCCCTGACCAGCAATATACGTTTTAATAAAATAATTGGGTGGATCAGGCAAAACTTGAAAAAGAGAAACAAGTTGGGAAAAGGTTTTTTTGTTTTTAAAATTGACTTTTTTTCCATACGGAGTCAAATCCTTAACCGACCATTACAAGTTGAGAATATTTTGGAGTCGACAATTTCTGAAGATAATTTAATCTGAAGTTAATCCCAAAAAATTTAATAGGGCCCAAAACAGATGCAATGCGGAAATTGGAGAGATAAACGGGTTGATTTGTGACATAAGGGCCTAAAGAAAACATGTGCGACTTGCTCAAATTAATTTTAAGGCCAGATGCAGAATGAAATTCATGTAAAATATTCAACATTTCTGAAATTGAATCAGGTCTGCCCTGTGAAATAAGCAGTATCATCTGCATACTGGAGGAATATCCTTGTTAACATACTTATACCACTGAATTTTTCATTTAATACAATTTGTCTAGCAAGGATATCGACACACAAAATAAACTGAAAAAGACTTTACGGACATCCTTGTGGAACACCTCGGTGAATTGGAAAAAATTCCAGTAGAAAACCGTTGTTACAAACGGCAGGGTACAACTGTTATAAAATGTTCTAATCCAAGATTTAAAGCTGACACCAAAATTAAAATAATGCAAAGTTCTATGAAAAACATTCCAATCTAAAGAATCAAACCCTTTTCATATTTAAAGAAAAAAATGAAACCCGAAATGTCATTTGGACTGCTGTGCTCCACTAAATCTAGAACAAACCGAATATTTTCTCCACTAAACCTTTTTCGGAGAAAGCCCCTCTGGATGTTATTAATAATACTACCTAACATGTGCTCAAAACGACCGGCTATTGCCTTTACTGCAATTTTATAATCAATATCAGTGTTCGATTTTAAGGAATTAGCAGTGGTTGTCCGAAGGACTACCACATTGTAAAATTTGGTTGTCCTGCTCAAAATAAGGTAGTCCCAAGTGTAACCATTTTCGCAAGTTCGCAACCATGGAATTGATAACTCCACATTATCACCAGCCTTCCAAAGTGGCTTTGACTTTTAGACAACCCCCCTCCCCCCCCCAAAAAAAAAACAAAAACAGATATCTACTGTATAAGAGAAGTGCTGTCTCGTGGCGTGCAATAGTGTACATTGTAAACATAGTTAATGTTATGATGTTCGCATTGCGGGTTAATAAATTAAACATCTCTAGACTGAAAGCACTGGTGTTGCAACATCAGCACTATTAATTTGTAGCTTGCACGAACTTGGAATTCAGCTTCTCAAGTGCAGGCCTAGTGGCCTACTAGTGGAGTTTGTACGGGGCACATATTTTGGCTTGATAGTGCTATGCACATTTCGATAAAGTGAATGTGGGAAGTTGTGGTGAACGTGCGTAATCACTGCACTTTGCTACAAATCTTTTGATGCAATTTTTAAAGTTCCTTGCTTGCACAATTCATCGAGCTGCTAAATAGAAACATCACATCACTTTCCTCAGAAGATTTGGTTGTCCCGACGGACAACCTTACACATCTGTTTTTGCAAAATCTGGTAGTCCTGCAGAATTTCTGGTTGTCTCGGGCAACAGGACTACCCTTAAAATCGAACACTGAATATTTAAAAGAGATATTGACCGGTAATTACTTAAATGTGATGAATCTTTCCCCTCTTTCAAAATTAAAGTAGTAATACTCCGAGGTTGCTTTACTGGGAACTTTTGGGTATCAAAAGCTTGATTCAGCGACCCAGCGACAAAACTGTTTATTAAAAAAAACTTATAAAAGTCAATAGAAATTCCATCACTGCCAGGCGATTTGCTGTTTTTCATTGTAAATAACGCAGCCCTACATTCTTCAATGGTAAACATCACACAAAGGAAAATCTAAGTCAGTGTGAAACACTGGGAGGTTATCAAAATACCGCATAGAACTACAGTATCTGGCGGAGTAAAGCGAGGTATAAAAAGACCGAATTTCATCTAAAATTTTAGAAGCATCGTTCAATAACACACCATCTTTATTCAATAGTTCATAAATAGTAGACAAACGTTCTTACATTTTGACAAGTTCAAAAAATACTTTGAGTTTGTCTCACCCTCCTCTACCCACCTTGCGTTAGATCTGACAATTATTCCTTCGAACTTATATTTAGACAAAATATGTTATATTCCCCCTACATCCTCCAAATCAACTTGAGAGTTTAGAGCCGTCCCTCTCCAAATATCCGATTCAAGTTTGCCAATATGAGAAATGAGAAAGCCCTCGTAATAACGAGACTGGGTAGCTTTACGTTTACTAAAAGAAAAAGTTTCAGTGCGAATCTTAAAATTCAAGTTTTTCCAGATAAACACAGGATCAAAATTCATCCTAGAAAAGTCCTGTATATAGCGCTCAATTAACGAATAAATCAAATCAATATAGATCTGATAGTAAAGAATCATTTAACTTCCTTCCCCTTGGTACATCACTAGGGTCAAAACATAGTACGACCATATACAATGATCTGTATAAAAAGTAGGCTGGAAAATGTATCCTTAACTGTAAAAGATAAGTGACGAGAAGCAATGAAGAAATCTAATGTACAGTGAATATCGGAAATATTAGAATTCCAAGTAAAATATTTTGTGAACGGGTTCCTGTCTCTCCAGATATCAACTATATCAAATTTTCCCATCAACTTAAGACAATCCGTTCTAGCATTAAAGTTAGTACGCCGAGCGCCTCCTTCCTTATCAAGAACTAAATTAAAAACGAAATTAAAATCTCCTCCACAAATCATAATATCACAGTGAAAGTTAGAGAGACAGGCAGAAATATTACTATAAAATTTGGAGAATCAAGATTAGGGCCGTACACCGACACCAAAGTAAGAACACCACCATTGTAGCCTACATCAAATAAGATAAACCTACCAGAGTTGTCACAATGAATCTTCAAAATATGAAATGAAGTTCCCGGGCCAAACAAAATCGCTATACCTCTGGTTGAAGAGGTGTCTTGAGAAAAAACAATATTTCCACCCCATTCGTTAGCCCAGAAACGGTCATCGCAACATGTACTATGCGTTTCTTGGACAGAAACGATAAAAAATGATGTCTGTGGAGATAGGCAAACTGTTGTCGGCTTTTGCCGGCTTGTCTTAACCCCCTTGCATTCATACCTTCCTACTCTAATCATCATAATAAGTATAACGAAAATCCCCATAAACGATATTACGCTGTGTTAGAACATTAATCATATAAAAAGAACTATAGATTATACTTGAGATATAGCAAGAGATATAACTGCCATGGATAAAGGAAACAAATCTAAAAATAGTTGGAATGTACAGCAGTAAAAAAGATAAAAGAAACAATAAAAGGATACAAAGACTTACATCTACAAACCTATAGATATACATAGATTTAATAATTAAAAAAGTCCCTACAAGATAAGTTTTCAAATTAACTTTAAAGTCTTAACACAGCTACATTTTCAAGGATTCTGGTATTGGATAAAATTGGTGCCATTACTTCAAAATTCCTTTTTTCCCATAAAGTTCTGTGCCATCATTGATACCCCTGGTGTTAGATTTGTCAAGGAGAAACTTACTACAAGATCTTAAGGTACGGGTCGGTTTATAAATTTTCAATAATTCACTTAAATATGAGGAGGCTAAGGCAATTATCTTGTAAGTCATAAACCCTTCCTAGAAGAACAGAACAACAATACAAATAAATTGCCGTATTCGAATAAATACTTGGACATACAATCAAATAAGGATGTTTTTCTCAACAATTCAATAGTTTTTACATGAAAGAGGTAAAAATTATATATTTTTTATCTCACAGGCCTTTTCGTTTACGCACTATTTTTTGCATATTACTCCAACATAAATAATTTATACCTATATACAGATTTTTAAACTACTTTAAGTGTTTGATATGAGCAATGTGTCCATTCTTCACGTGAAAATTGGAGCTTTCATGAATAACTGAATTACTTGGAAGAAGAAAAGTAGTAGACCTAACAGTATAAGTTTGTATATTTAGCTGAACTATGTGGATTCCAGCCAAATAAGACTTCTACCCCAGTCTTAGTTATACAATCAGTGTTGATCAAAATAAAGACACTTGGCAATAGATATACTAAATCCAGAAAGCCAAAAGGCTCAGTGATTCCTCGCCATATGATATATTGTTACAAACATGAATCACCTACATGACAAGCATAAGATCCCTCACAGTTATCATACTTAAGACATCATGTTAATAAGGTCATTACAACCTTTTGAAATCTTGTGACTCAAATCAAAAATTGATTACTCAGTTATAGAAATTGCACCCTCATACGTCGCATTCCAATGAGTAACATACACACAGTCATGACCTAGCTTCCACTAAATGTCAATAACTTGAGTTAGGAGCATCATAGGAGGGTAGTATAATTGCCTTTTTGGTTTGTCTAAACAAGACAAAGCCAGGCGTCACAAAAAGCCACAGAGGTCAAAAGGTCATATGAGGTCAAAGTAGGTCATCACGTCCGCTTCACATAAACGAACACAACTTTCCATTATGCCATCCTCCTATATCACTTGGTTATTAAGTTATTGCACCACATACCTCACATTCCAATGCATTACGTACACACACTCATGACCTTTCACTAAAATGTCTATAACATGAGTTAGGAGCATCGTAGTAGGGTAGTTTAATTGCCTTTTTGGTTCGTCTCAACAAAACAAATCCAGGCACTACGAAAAAGGCACAAAGGTCAAAAGGTAAAAGTAGGTCATCACGTGCACATCAAATAGACGAACACAACTTTCCATTATGCCATCCCCCTATGTCACATGTGGTTATTGACTTATCGCAACGCATACCTTGCATTTCAATGCATATATAGCGCACATACTCCCAACATTTCACTTAAATGTCAATAACTAGAGTTAGGAACATCATAGAAGGGTAATCGCCTTTTGGTTTGTCTCAACAAGACGAATCCAGGCGTCACAAAAAAGCCACAAAGGTCAAAAGGTCAAATGAGGTCAACTGAGGTCAAAGTAGGTCATCACGTGCATTTCACATAGACGAACACAACTCTCCATTATGCCATTCCCTATGTCACTTGGTTATTGAGTTATCGCACCGCATACCTTGCATTCCAATGCATATAACACACCCTTTCCTAACATTTCACTTAAATGTCAATAACTAGAGTTAGGAACATCGCAGGAGGGTACTATAATTGACTTTTTGGTTTGTCTCAACAAGACGAATCCAGGGGTCACAAAAAGCCACAAAGTCAAAAGGTCAAATGAGGTCAACTGAGGTCAAAGTAGGTCATTACGTGTATTTCACATAGATGAACACAACTTTCCATTATGCCATCCCCCTAAATGTTTCGTTGGCGAGATATCAACAAAACATCACTTTCTGACCTTTTGACCTTTCAGATTAATGCACTTCATATTACAATATTCCACCCCTACCAATCTATCTTATCCTGAAATTATAAGTCAATTTGAACAACGGACACCGAGTTACAGCTAATAAAAGAAATTCACTAAATTGTCTCTGGTTACCCCAAATGACCTTTGACCTCCACCAAAAACAATAGGGTTCATCTACTCAATATGGGTAATCTACATGCCAAGTATGAGATTCCCCGGAGTTACCGTTCTTGAGATAGAGTGTTTACAAGCAGCGTCACACACACACACCACGGGTGCACCCTTACGCATATCATGACTGTACACACCACGGGTGCACACATACACACACACCAGCGGCGTAGCTACGGGGGGGGGGGGGCGCGGGGGGCCTAGGCCCCCAGATATTCGTCAGGCCCCCAGATTTTTTGTGTCCTAATAAAATGTGTAAGAATTAAGAAAAATAAATGTTTGAACGGAAATAAACTTTGAAGTATATCCTTCAAAAAATAAATAAATAAATAAGATGTGTAAGAATTAAGAAAAAGTAAATGTGTGAAAAACACATTTTGCGCACGAATGAAATCAAATTGTAACTTTAAAATGCCTACATTCACTAAATTAGGTATATAATCTGCACTGTCGTATAATTCGCATATAATTCACTTGGACGATGAAACGAACGTCCCGACGACAAACTCGGATGTGACATTGTCAGGTTTAGACCCTTTCTGCCTTTCGGATGGCTGGTTGATTTACTGAAAACATGGCAACCATACACTGAAGACCATTCTTACACGACCATTCCTATACGGTGTCATACACAAAATATGCCGTACGGCTAGGTACTGCGTTCCAATAATTCTTCTATCCTTAACAAGTATGTCGTGTCTCTCTCCTTGCCCATGACAAGTGCACTGTAGAACGATTGTTTTCGACAAGTCCTCTTTTTACTAGTTCGCACTGGCTTCACGGTCCGGACGGATTTGTAAAATTGTCAACAAGGTCCGGATTTCATGTGTTTCCCACATGATCCCTACTTCCGCTTTGCGAGTTAAATAGTTTGAAAGATTTACTGGTGGTATTATAGGTCTGACATACCGATGACTTGAGTCCGAACAAATACAACACCATTTTGCATCTAGACACCATTGATAACCGGAAAAAGTTCCAAAGGGAAGGGGACACCCTTAGACCCCTACATCAGGACAGTGATCTATGTCCTCCTTGCTAGAAAATAAATATGGTAACCCTAGGTTGGAGACAAGTGGTATGATCTAGGGGATATGTAATTGAGTTGTGGACATGTAGCCTATGGATAGGGTGATGGACAAATGTAAAAGAGATATACTAGAAGGTGAATATGGGAGAATTGCAGGCAGAATAAATGAAAAGGGATGCATAATTCAGTAGGATTCTTGTACTATCTCAGCTCATATGATATCCACGGCCGTACACAGCGGGGGCGCGCAATTACCCCCAGAAATTTTCAAAGTGCACCGTTTCCAACTTTGAGAATATACAGAGAAAACGCTGTAAAAATATAAGAAATAGCCGTGATTGTAATGATAGAACTTAAACAATTTCAAATAGGCAGATCAATATTTTCATGCCTATATCTGTACACATCACCAATCATTTACACCTCTATAAGGATGTATTTCTAGCCTACTTTTCTAAAATTCTCTCGCTAAGCGCGATTATGCACAGCTACAATGTTGCTGTTGTTGCTATAGGTAGCATCAATCATTAATGGCTTCAATACGTTTTTAAAACGTGCCAGTTTAGTCATAAACACGTTTTATAACCAATAACTCTCCCTCCCCTCCCTTGAACCCTCCCCCACAACGGAGTTCAATGGCTGAGGTCATGCTTCACATCACATCCACCACGCTCTCAAAAATGACTTTTGTCGCACTAAGTCACAACTAGTTTTCGTTTTCCTTTAAAAGCTGAAATCCAAATTACAAATTTTCGCCAAGGGGGAACGAGACACCCGTTCCCTTTAGTCCCCTCCCCCAGGCCACAGATCAATAATGCCCACTTTTTGCCCCCTAGAAAAAAGTGTATGTGCGGCCTTGTGTATTACCATTTTTCATGGACTGATTTTTTTCCTATTATTTGAGAAATGCAGACATGAGATTCGAATTTCAAGGCTAGGTACATGCAGCTTAAAACACGTGGGAAGTGCCGTTTCCGGCCATCTGGAGGGTTTGTAAAGCCAAAATTTTTTTTGCACGCTCCGCGCCAACTAGTGGTGGCGCTCCGCTTAGATAGTCTTGGCAAGCCTGACCGTCGACTGTGCCAGCCCCCCATTTAATACCTAGGCCCCCTAAAAATATCCTAGCTACGCCCCTGACACACACACACACCAATACGCGTTTTGGGCGCCTATCGGGGACGCAAGTCGGAGTAATGCAAACTGGGGACTTCGTTATTAAGCAACTTTTAAAAGATTTTCCCCACGTTTAGTAATGTTTGGGGGATGAGAGTGCAAGGGATTATATACAGAAGTTAAAGGGACTTTGTTTTCTTGGTTGCAACCTGTGCATGCAGACTGGGGATAACTCCAGTTTGATGAGTTCGACATGAAAGCGGGGATATATTACAATATCCCCACTGTCACTGTGACTATTGACATGGGTGTAAATATCCCCAGTTTACCTAATGGTTTTAATGTGTGTGCCTTCAGAGTGCAAATAACACAATTTGTCGTATTTGACATGAAACTGGGGATGCGGTGCAATATCCCCAGTGTAACTGTCCTGATTGGCATGGGTTCGTCTATCCCCGGTTGACCTAATATTTTCAATGTATGTGACTTCAGGGTGTAAATATCCCCAGTTTACGTAATGTTTTTAATGTGTGTGCCTTAAGAGTGGAAATAACACAAATTTTCGTATTTGACATGAAACTGGGGATGCAGTGCAATAACCCCAGTTTAACTGTCCAGATTGGCATGGGTGTGTCTATCCCCAGTTGACCTAATATTTTCAACGTGTGTGACTTCAGAGTGGGAATAACACAATTCTGTTATATTTGACATGAGTCTGGGGATGCATTACAATACATCAGTGTCAATTTGAGGATTGGTAGTGGCTTAGTTAAGTATACTAGATGAGGTAACTTTTTGAACGTTATGCCTTCAGAGTGCACGAGAATCATGCAATAATGTTGCATTTGAGATGGAACTTGGGGTACATTGTCCCCAATGCCACCGTAAGAATTTTCATGTGTGTTAATGCTATCCCCACTTTGTTGGTAGCTTGAGAGTGGGAATAACACAATTTTTTTTGTACTAGACATGAGTAAGGGATGCACTGGATAAATTTGGTTTTGTTATCGAATTAGCAGGTGTGTCACTGCACACAGTTGACCTAATATTTTAAATCTTTGCATCATTATGCTGCCATAGGCTAATTGTTTTTCAAATTGATTTAGGTGAAATAAATTAGAATGCAGGGTCACTTGTAATTTTAACCACTGTCTGCACTGAAGCATTAAAAGTGGATAAGTGAAGACGTTTCACACAGTTACTTATTACAAAACATAATTTTTCGTACACTATGGAAAGATTAGCCTGGTACCTGTTCTGACAGGTATACAACCAAGTTTTATTTCACCAATAAGAAAAACAAAATAACAGAAGCAAAATGGCACATGAAAGTAATCTTGAAATGTAACACATCACACAATTATTTTATAAATGATGACAGACAGATTGAAGGTGATATCAGGTTAAAGCAAATAAAGTCAAAAAAGTAACAATGATTTTTAACTGTCAGTCTTTAATGATTTGCGAACAAAATTCCTTTCCCTCCTGCAAAGCATTCTGTTCATCTTTATCATGTATATATTCAAAAAGAACATAAATGTGGAAGAAAATACCCTAATATGAAAACATTAACTTCACAAATAATACTCCTAAGAGCTATCTTAAAGCAATTTAATTGATGAAAACAATATTAGACCAACAAAAATTGTAGTTTTTATTTGAAGTCTTAAATGAATAAATATGTAAGCAAGCCCTCAATCTTCCTGCAAAACCTTTGATAAATTTTCGTTTAAGACCTTACAAGACACTAGAAATAGAACTTTATATTACTGAAATAAAAAAAAAAAGAAAACTTAAAATGATTAAACCTGCTGTGTAAGCTAGACCCACTTATTGACACACTGTATGTAACAAAGAAAAAAAGGTTAGTCAAACCAAAGGAATGAATTTTTACTTTTAGTCAAACCAAATGAATGAATTGCTACTTTTTAAGTTTTAAACTTATAAAAATAGTTACCAAATTCCTTTTCTTCAAAACTGCCTGTCCCCTTATCATCAAGAAAAGTTTTGTAATAACCAGAATTAAGAAGAAGCAAAATTATCATCCACATAGGAAATGCTGAAAATGAGACTAGAATGCTTTTAGAGCATTTTAGAATAAGGTTGTTTGTCAAAAGTAAAAAAATCCATTACCTTTTTTATACAGTCAAAACAAATATGTTTTGCACAACTTCACTAATCTGCAAAGCACTGGTCTATTTCTAAATCATATTTTAATAACAAAAACCATGAAAGATTAAAATAGTCCCTTTACTATACAAAAAATATTTTCATGGGCAGAGACTGTTTTAGGCATTTACTGATGACCTACAAGGTGAAAGAGGTTTTTGCCTTATTTAATCTATCAAACTTCTTTATGTGTACAGTACCAACTGTATATATTTTGCCTTTCTGTAAACCTATTGTCTCTTTGTGGCAATTTAAAGGTCCTTAAAACAAAAAATTGAACAATATCGTACTGAAATTGCACAAGGCCAAATCTTTCAAATATCGTCTTTTATGGATACTTTATCTATTTTTAATAGTGAAACATTGAGTTGAAATCTTGCAAAACAAATGTGTTTTCATCCTAGCATTTTAAACCAATGAAGTATTATGTAAACACAAAGTGCTTACTTACTGTAAAGGGATCTGTTCCTCATCAATACCAGGTACAGAACAATTTTCTGAATCATAACAGATGAAATAACCAACCAGAAAAATACCACATGGCAATGTCTGTTATTTAGGCCTTCTCAGGGTTTTTTTTTTAATATAAATCAAGGCAAACAACAGTGTTTAGTATCATCTTTTGTTCTAATGTCAAAAATGAAATAAAACTAAACACAAGTTCCTTACACTCATGCAATGCATTTTCCTCTTTCTGACAAAAGACTGTAAATTCCAAAACACTTGACTCAATAAAGGTTTACTTTATCTATCCTTGATATGAAAAAGTGGACTACAGCTGCTTCTTAAAGACTAAAACTTCATATTTGCTAATTTGTTCACACCAATTAAATGTTTAAGTCTTTCACAGCTAAGAGTCACAAATGACAAGCTCTGCATTATCCACGTTCTTTTCTGACACTAGACCAAATTTTATTCATACGTAATCCTTTAATATTATTCATGGCCGTATGAGCCAGTTGGTGGGGGCAGAAGCCCCAAATGTCAGAAATCCTACTATCCTGCAGCGAACTCATTTTTACTCAGCTCCTCAGCTTCCCAAACCACCGTCCGCCAAAGCGAAGAGGACTGTGTCCAATTTTAGATGCAAACTTTATTACCATAATATGACTTATTCATGTACTCTCTCACTATTCATGCTATTGTTTTTGAGTGAGTGTGTGTACTCCTATGCCTGCTCCTGGGTTGTGTCACAGAGTTTTAATTTCGTCTTTGGTTTAAGGAGGCGTCAATATTTGGTTTGGGGTGATATAAACCATTCCATTACTTGCATCTCTGTTTCTGTGTAAAAATACATAAAATATGGCAGTGAGTTGTACAATGTATTTCTCTCAAGAGAAATTCTGTGTCCATATGTCCATGTTCTTCAAAGATCAAAGACCTACATCTTCCCCTTCCCCAACTACTGCAAACAAATCTGATGTTCATTTAAGGGAAAAAGGAATATACTCTCAATAAGCTATTGAAAAAATGTTATGTTTACTTCAGGGAAATGGGGATACACTTTCCAAACAATAATGAACACTATGCTCTAGACCGAGGTCCACAATTGCTGCCAATAATTTTCAAACCTTTCTGAGACCATTCCTGACATTTCTCCTGTATATATGCTGTCCCTTTGAAAACCAAACAAAATTGTATTACACAGCCTGTAATGTCTGTTCCAGCAATTGAAAGATGTCTTTAGGTGGTTTACATACTCATGCACCCCTCTTTAACCTCACTGAAAGGAAACTTTCAAAATATGAAAAAGAATGACAAAAACCGAAAAAATAACGAGAAACAATTTGCAATATTACAATGGGCTATCTGTGCGAAAGATTGAAATAAAGTTGTATTGCTAACAAAAGCAAAGCAAATTGAGTACGCAATTTTAATGATGAGTTACAGTATGAGTTTTGCCTATGAAAATTGAAGACAAAACTTACTATTTGTGCATGGTGCATGTGTTCTTGCCCAAAGTTCTTAGCCATCAGTTTCACGAGAACCCAAGACAACGGGACTTTGCTTCTTCTTGAAGGTCATTCTCTTCACCTGTATTACATCTTCCAGCACTGTTGAAAGAATCCCCTTTTCTGATGGGGTATGTAAAAAGGATTCCTCTGTATGATAAAAATATTTTAATAAAATATAAATATGGAATAAAGTAGTTAAGGTTAACTTGTATGCTGACAACTCAAATGTTATCAAATTCATTGAAAATTTCACAAGACAAACTTCATTGAAACTTTTTGCTATATAATGTATTTAAAGAGATTAAAATCATTACATTCCAGTGACATAAATGAGAACTGAGCAAAATTTCGAGCCTACATAAAGAGCCCATCTTCAATTTTCTTTGGTTGTGGAGATATTATACTCATTTTAAGTAAGTAGCCAATCCAATGACTCTTCATACACTCTTAGGTCTGTTTTGGCTTTGCAGGCTCACCTTCTGTTCGAAATGACTTTTGTTTTACATTTTTCTTACAATAAAAGGACAGAATGAGCAAAACTGAAAACATTAAAGTACTCATTCTAGTTACAGTATGTCTGCAACCATTTTTTGAATGTTAAATGCACCTCCAAATAAACAGAAATAAAATTTAAAGCAAATTATAACATCTCATAAAAAAGTAAGTCCATGACATCATACTAGACTTGCTACAAGTAAAAAGTTACATCATCTTTGTGACTCATTAGATGACAATATCTCAGAATTCAAACAAAAAATATAAGATTTCTCCCATAGATTTTACAATCTCCTCTTTTTCCTTTATGGTAATGGAACTTTACATGAGATACTACAAGTCTTGAGCCTTTCCATCTCCTTAAATGTTAACTTTCCTCTTTCATTTGAGCAATCTAACTTTTGACCCACTATAACCCTTGACCCATGTAGCTGAAAAAAAAATCACCTTTTTGTGTAATTGGTGTGACAAGAAAAACCGCTCATTTTGTTTTCCGGCTCATCATCTTGATTCAACTGCATTCTTTGAACCTGATTGTCTGTGTGTGTAAGCAGAAACAAAACACATGTACAATTCCCATACTACTAAAGCTTCAGGAATAAAGAGGGAAAAGAAAAACCTATATAGAAAGTTTCAAAAAAGCAAGATTAAACTGAAAAGGTTTAAGAATAATGATGAAAACACTTTAATGGTGAAAAATCATGAAAACCGAATAATTTTTTTGTACAGACTAGTTTTACAAATAATTAAAACTACTCAGATTTTTCTGGAGTTGGGGGTTCGTGCTCAGATCTGCAGGTTAGTACACATACATTACAATGGCTAGCCCTACTTTAATAACATATGAATGTCGATGATCCCCTTCAGCCACCAATTCTAACCCCACCCTACAAATGGTTGTGGCATGCACTAAACATGATAACTCAATAAAATCAAGGCAATGTAAAGTATGGGAAGGCCCTGTATTGATCAATTTTGGGGCTACTGAATCAGTCAACTGAAAGTCACAATTAAGGCAAAATTTGACAGTAATGCATAAATGAAGATTTGATTTGAGGAATGCCGGTGTTTCAGCTAAATTCTGCTTTTTGTCCAAAAGAATTATGTGATATACGGTACCTGTCCCCAAATTTGATAGGGCAATTTTATTTTATGATACCCCTACATCACCGGTTGACAATACATCCATGTTACTGTTGAGCTCATATTCTGCTATGTATGTCTTTTTAATAGCTATGCATGCAGTGGCAGGGGACAACAATCACTGACCAAACAGAGCAAGAGGCAAACATTTGAGATAAACTATTTGAGTTCTTATTGAACAAAGTGCAGTCACCATTTGTGAATTTGAAGACCACCTCTAAAGACACATATTTGGGGATATGATATCTCTACTTGAGTTGCTACAGGAACTGTCCCTACTTTTAAAACCTGTTTTTGGTAACCATGTGGATGACAAAATGCAGTAAAATGGTGTTCAAATCAGAAGGTGCCCACTACCATGTATGAGTATTTGGGGTTATGATTGATAAGCAACCAATTTATCTGATTTCCAAACAGATTCCACCCCATAACAATTATGTTTAGCTCACTCAACTTTTTGTAAATAAATAACATTGAATTTACTGTTTTACCTTAGTTTGAAATGTCAAATGCTACTTATCCAAAATACAGAGTCAGGTTTGGGTGCAATGGAAAATATGACCATGAATTAAGAAAGTGACCGAGGACTCTCTTTGTGCTTGGCCACTTGTTGTATGGAACATTACTGATAGCTGCACAGGGGTTGTTTACTGTGTTTTTAAGCTCAGGACATAGCCTTGTGCAAGACTTAGACCCCCATGCCTACAAACCATTTTTAATATAAAGGCTACCCATCAAACTAACATGCACTGCAAATTTTATCAAAACATTAGGACAATATTATTGCTACTGCATGTGAGGGTAAACACAGCATGCAGCTTTGAAACCCCTTGCAAATCAAAGTTAATATGTCCACTCCCACTACAGGTGAGTGGACAGCCAGTTAATTACCCTTGAGCCTAACCTTATCACCAACCTTACCCACCAACAGAGCCATTGTAGGGCCAGATACTATGAGGTAATATACACACGGCAGTCATCTGCTAACTAGCGTAGGCCTAATTAATGTATATAAACATATACAAAATGATAGCCTATGTTTCATTCTTATACCAAATACAGTACAATCTTAAATGCACAAAATGTAACGTAAACTATCCACAGTTCCATAGAAAAACTTGCGATGGTGTAACTCACACTATTCCGAGTTCCATACAAAAATCTTTAGTCAATACACACACTACTGGTTAACGCCAACTGGCAGACAGCCAGTTAATTACCCTTGAGCCTAACCTTATCACCAACCTAACCCACCAGTAGAGTCAATATAGGGCCAGATACTATGAGGTAATACACACCGCAGTCAACTGTTAACTAGCCTAGGCCTATATAAACGTATACAAAATGATAGCCTATGTAACGTAAACTATGCACAGTTCCATAGAAAAACTTGCGTTGGTGTAACTAACACTATCCCGAGTTCCATAGGAAAATCTTCAGTCAATACACACTACTGGTTAACGCCAACTTCAAGGGTACTATATCTAGGCCATGGAAGTCAAATTGTTGATACCAACCAGTGATCAGAGCTTGAAATGTCATTCTTACCTTGAGATATCATGTTCAGCCATAACTATTGGAAATTAATCTGAAAATTCTGCCCCTTCGATCATATGCACAGTTTCATTAGCCTAGTGTTTTAACCTAACGTACATAAACATATGCTGTTCTTCACATAACCACTACAGATTGCAACATCCTATAATCATTTTCTTTGTCTATTTATTTAATACAAAAATGTTTGTTCTGAACAAAATTAAAGTGAAAGCATGCATACCTTGCTTTTTGTTGTCAATTTGACACTTGATATATTTCCCGAATGTGAAAGCTCGGCAAATGAGGCGCCTCACTCTGATGTTATCCGACAACCTTACACTTTGTGTGTCTGAAACCTTCCAAAGCATACTTACACACTTTTTACACCTCAATCTGTAGAAAACCTGCAGAACGGGGATAGTGCCTGAATCATCCTAAGAACCTCAGGGGGTATTGCTAGCATCCCGATTGGCAGTAAACTGGTGCTTTTAAAATCGGGGATATCCCCATTTCGCGGGGTATCCCCAGTTGACGGGTGTGTATCCTAACGATTATCCCCGGTAGGCGCCGAAAACGCACGCACATACACACACACCCACACACACAAGAAAGCTCAATCAGTTGTGCGTTGTAGTAAATAGGTACGTTTCAACTTTCAATTTGAAGCTGTAGATCGATTGATAGTCCCTAACATCTGTAAGTAGATTGTTCCACAATTTTGGACCACCTACACAAAAGGATATGCCACGAAAGTGATTAAAGCCCTCGTAAGGGGAACTAGGAGTAGACAGCCATTTGCAGAACGTGTAAACTAATGGCTTTCGCGTGGCTGAATTAGGTTGCTTAGATATGCGGTTGCTAGGTTATGAAGCCACTTGAATAGCAGAACGACCATTTTGTTTTCAGCACGGGAAGTATATACATGAAGTTGCTTTAAAACTTCAATCTGCCAATGATAATTTGCAATTTCGATTCTGTATACACTGTAATGACCACGTTAATGATTTGGGCAGATTGACAAAAAATGAATTTCCACAATCCATATGTGAAAATATTAGGCTGTTTGCTATTTTAAGTGCAGAAGATAAGGTTCGTAATTATCAAAGGTTGTGTATCCCACGAGGATTCAACCAGAGCTTTGGAAGAGATAAGATTTGTAAGATTGAACCCTCAAAAGTTTAATAATATCTTATTTGCCAACGGAAGATTCATGAAAAGCAATTTTAGCTATATGGCATTTAGGTGACATGGATTTACCTCCAAATATAATGAGTTTAGATTTGGAGTCATTCATTTTGACCCTGTTTGCACATTTCCATTGTTTAACATATACTCTGTTGAAGACATTAAATTTGACATATCATTTTCAGGAAGATCAGCACAAAAAAGGCAATGATCATTATATAATCTAACACGTAGAAGTTGTCCGAAATAGCTGATTTAATCTACCTAAAGCTTCTTCACATACGCCCAATCTACACTCCAGTCCTGAATAACAGATCGTGATTGACGGTGTTGAGCGCCGTACTTAAATCAAGTCCGATAGGAGGCGTTTGAAGTTTGGACTCAGGAGTTGAGAAGGAGGTCGCCTAATAGCTTTACCAGTAGAGTTTCTGTGCTATGTTGTTAAGATATACATCTTGATATTCTGGGGGAAGATTGTTGACATTAAGGTGTTGGCTAAAACTCATCAGCAATGCCTTCTCTGTCTATTTTTGACAAGCGCAGTAGTTTACTGACTGTCCAGAAATTCGGAATAGAATTTTCAGCATCAGCCTTTCTCAACAATAGTTGACTACAGCATAGTATGAAAGCTAGTATGAAAACCACAACAAGAAAATGATGTATTAATATTGGAAGAAAAGTGTAAATGTATTGTAGTGCATTGCTATTAAGGGCGAAGGAATTGGGTCCTAAAGGCACGTTGTTCGAATTGACTTTATATTTTTGCTGACTTCTCGTCATTCATTGCTGTGAACTACTTGCATTTTGTAGGATATAAATGTGGTATGTCATAAAAGGTTCCAACTCTGAAAGAACGATATTAATTTTGTTTTTAAAGGAGTAAACAATTGTAGCACTAGAAATGAAACAATTTTTATTTAACACCATTTCATCGTTTACTTGACCAAATGTTTGTCCGCCTAATGTTTTTAACAACACAGTGACCCTCTTTGCAAATCATGGTACCTCATAATTATGTATTAGCCCCCCCCCCCAAAAAAAACTTTTTAAAAGCTCGAAATTTTCAGACAAAAAATCCCACATATAAGAGACAAGATTATTTAAAATCTTATCTAAATTTATTTTCTTTAAACTGTTCTTTAAAAACTAGGATATCCCTTAGAATATTAAACTTCCCCACTCTTCTTTTCACCGGTTCTTCTACCCAACTCGTCCACCAATAAGAACATTTTGTTGTTTTGCGTTGTTATTTGGAATACAAAGATACCGTTTAGCAAACGTTTCAGTCCGATCGGACTTTTACATAACATGCTTATTATTTAAAAAGATTTGGTCATCATTTTGACAGACAGCAGTTCTCGAGAAATCAGTCGAATTATTCCAGCTTTTATTAAAATAATGACCTCATTCAGCACATCAAGCCATGTCTCAAAAGCACAAGTTTAATTTGTACAGTTTTCGTTGTATAATATCCTTGCACAATGATTTTGATATTTTTTCACGCCTCTCACAAACATGAGACGACCTTTGAGAAAGAAGATTAAGCACCAGCCTTCAACGGTCACGTCGAAATGTAATGGTACATTATATGTTAAGGTAACACGTACGTTCCATTTCATAGGAGGGATAAACATATAACTGCTAAGGATTCCGGATAGTTTGTATATTATTTTCACAAGTTTTCTTTCAAATTGTCCTATCCATAAGAGAACAAATAAATTTGGTAACATCACGTTTTGGCTTTTCTTTAATTATTTCAATGCAGAAAGTCTTTGTTGCACCACAATTTTAATCGTAATGCCTAAAAATGTTCTTAAATTTTACTCAAAGAAGACCTACGCAAAGTATTTGCATACTGCTACCTGTTTAAATAGCCCTCCGATCACTGGTGCGTCATTGAATAGCTATATGTTAGAGTCGAAGGAAAAGATTGTAAATATCTTCTTAAATTTTACGTTATAATCACTAAGATTTAATTTTTGTTTCATACGCCACTGTGCAAATGTAGCATGGAGGGACTGGATCTCCTTCACCATAACATTTAAGTGCCTTCCAACCTTGCAAAAACTGTAATGATTGCCAGAATTTTGTTATGGTTGTGAGTGTAATTTCCATAAATATTCTTGGAGCTAACACAGCCTTGTACTAACCGACGATTTTACAGGAGAGGGGCTTGAATTGAAGTGGGTGGTTGAATCTCAGTCTCCAATTACGCTGGTAGTCTGCAATTCGTTCACTATAATTGCATTGTGCTTCATGGAACATCGTTCCTTTTAAGAACCACAAAATGAATTCTAAAACTTAGCGTCAGCTTCCACCTTCTCAATTTAAAGAAGAAAAGGTGTCAGGATTTTGCTTTGGGCTTTACAAGCCGTGAACTACTGATTATGGGAACTTACTAGCTGTGGTTAAAACGATATCACGGAATAGGGGGAATTTTCATACGTCTGACTCATTGTGTCCTTGTCGAATTTTATCTGTTGCATTTTTGAACGTTTTAGCGTATTTTCAGTTCGGATGCGTGTTTTTGTGAACCAATGTGTGATTTTAAACGAAAACAAGTGAACGAATTCCGGGTTACTGTCGAAATCCGGTCCCCTAACCACATATATTTACCATATTACCGTGGTGACTTACTTTTTATCTCTAATTTTTTTTAGGAACAACTGGCGCTGTTTAGCAACTTGCGGGCTCTCCTTGGGTCAGAACTTCAGCAACATCTCAGCTGGTATCCAGAATTATTGCTTTACTGTGTCAAAACTATTGTTTACACGGAGAAAAATATCCTCCGTAAATGATTTGGTGTTAAACACGAGTTAGGGTGAGTATACCACAAGCTATTCCAACATGTTCTGCAACTAAGTTTCCGTATGTGTAAAGTATAAGTTATATCAATTTTCACAAGTTTACGTCATGATACATCACTTGTAAATACCACAGGAAAGGGCTTATCTGTTATTCTCTCTGTACATTCATACAAATACATGAATCGTCAGTCAGAAAGGTAGCCATTTGTACAAGAGAGAATTTTAGAGAGAATTTAGTTGGATTTAGGCAAATGTTTCATAACTTTCAGCCACAATCACTGGGCCAAAAACCGTTGTAAGTGGTGCTTAGAAAAGAACCTAGTACGATTCCAGAAAACGTGACGCTACCCCCTCTACCCGTCTGGCAAACGAGATGTTTTAGACAAAAAATGTTTTCAACTTTCGCTACTTTCATGTAAGTGTTACTAGTCGACTCAAAACCAACTTATTACATTTGTAATGTTATTGTGTCGTTAGAACGTATGACAAATATTGTAATAGGTTAAGGTGAATTAAATTCTTGCAAGGATTAGAAAATAAATAGGCTGCAGAAGTGTATTGATTGGTCTTGCTCACTGGGATGCCTTTCTAAGAGTCCTCTCCCTATCTTTCACTGGATATGAATCACAAAATCTTGCAGATGTCAATTTTTTAAGTGGCTTTTGACACGGCAACAGAATAATGTAAGGGAAACCCTCACATTGTTGGAATACACATATATGCTTGCTAGTTATTGTTATGATTTTACAATTTCGTCGGGTACCTGAACGCTACATCCTTCAAGGAATTGATCAGTGGCGTAGCTTGGGGGCACGAGCCCCCACAAAATCACCCCAACGCCCCCCACTGGCGGTCTGGGCAAAAAAATCATCACTCTGGAGAATTTTGAATAGATTCGGATAGATTGTGACAAACTTAATGTGTTTGAGGATAAAATAAATCAAGCTTACATTTTTTTCACCAAAATTGCACATCTTGATAGCTTCTATCAAGCCTGGCAAGTACCATTTACGGCGATGTGGGATGTATTAAAATCTCGAATTTTCTTGTTACGGTCCGCGCCAACTTATGATTCTCTCTGCTT
>JAIZAY010001200.1:0-19204 GCA_029531755.1 Holothuria leucospilota
GCCTTAGGGTGAAGTTTTTATTTTTTCAGAAAGAATACTAAACACAACACATGCATTTTGGTGCGTTTTAGCTGTTGGGAATTAATTACGTGTTTGTACTACAGAACACCTGAAGTAACAAAAGTAACTGAAACTGAGTCTGGACCCTGCCGTGTAAGGCGTTTGGACGGATTTTCAGTTTGGTTTCAGACAAAGTAATGCCGCGATAATTTTCAGACCTTGCTCATGATGTCGTGTTGAGTAAAGTGATGCAAAACAAAATTGTGTGATTTGGCGAAAAGGAATAGGGTGGGGGCGTAAACTCTCGGAGCCCCCAATTGGCAGAATTCAGGCGTGGATCTAGGTTTGGACAAAGAGGGACACCCTTTGGGACTTCGGTAAGACAAATGGAGAACAGTACGTAAGTGGAGGAGCCACCCGTGACCGATAATTGGCGCGAAGTGCCTTTGATAGAAAATTTTGGCGTGGATGAAAAACACCTCTACGAATCACCAGAATTGGTACCAAGAGGTCCCAGGCATTATTTGCCTGAATATGGAAAGACATCACAGGCTTGTATATTACTTATTTTTTGTTTTTTTAATTGTTTTGTTAGTTGTTCTCGGTAGGGCCAATATAAGGTACCTCCCCATGGGTGCTTTTCACCATCTCCCCCCCCCCCCCCACTCTGGCACGCTTTATCTGAGACTATCTCTTTTCATTTTTTCCATCATCTTATATGTTTCACTTCTATGTTGGGTCTCTCAGTTTAGGGGCCCCTTGAATTTGGGGGACCCTGGAGCCCGGGCCCATTCTGGCCCAATGGGGAAATTCCCAGCCTGCAATCTGCAGATGAGGTTGTAAAGGAAGCGAGTAGATGGACTGCGATGACATATGATCATCGTAGGTCCCTTGGCAATATTTGAGTGCCAATCTAGAACATTTGGGACTCCACATTTTCTACCCCATATTGCATGCAAACTGGTAATGTTACACATGGTAGAGCCGCAAAAGTCTAGTTACAAGTTTATGCTTAAAGTGGGATTTCTTACAATTCTTACGACTAGATTACATTTGGGATGCTTATGGAGGTTCCTCCATTCCTGGCGACCCACACGCATGGAGTATTTAATTCGACAACATTTATCACATGCAATTTCCTCCAAAATAGTAGCGTTTGGAGCGGTGCTATTTTTTGCTTCCCGTCACTGACAGACGTGGTGACCTATTGCAACGGAGTTATAAGTGAGAAATTGTGGTGTAATTTCCTACAAACCTGCTGCGTGGAGTAGATGCCTAATTCTCCTCCCTGTCACTGACGACACCCCACACGCCTGGGAGACGAGGACACCATGCATGGCCAATCTGCGTATTAGAGCCGCGGTTCTTACTGCCATCCAGGCGCGTTTAAATATGTCAAAATTATTTCACGTTCAGCGGCGGGGTTTTTTCCCCAACCAAGGAGTGAGAGGTGAAGATTTGTATGTCAAACAGCGCCAAAAGGGCGCCGACTCGCGAGGGAAACGGCAAAGCGCTCCCCTAAACGTGGCGATGGCGGTCCAGGAGCCCGCTTTCAAGGTCCCTGTATAGGTTCTCAGGTGAGAGAATGTCCCCCGGAAGCCCTGAGGGTTGTATTTTTATGAAATTGTAGGCATTAAAAATCGATGAATTTGTAGCTTCAATTTCAAAATTTTCCTAAGGTCGGACAAATTAACATAATACAAAAATCACCTACTTGACTTTTTTTCAATTATATTTTACTCCATGAGACTAGCAATTCATGATGAGATCGATGATGCTGAGGGCTTGAGGAGAGTAGGGGAGAATGGATTATTTTGAGGGTTTCCTGGGGCTTTGGAATAATAATGTAAAGAATGGTAGATCTAGTTATTCAGAATAGGGTGCAAAGAGGTCGCATTTTCATACTTGTACTAAATTTAGTTTTTATGAGTAATAGTAATGCTAATGAAAGAAAGTATCTTCCCATCCCTTATCACGGTACCGAAATGACACTTTCCGTGCGTTTACAACTTGGCATTTAAACAATCCTTTAAAGAGTCGGTAATTTAAACAGATCGATGGCGATAAAATTTTGGAAGGGGTTGAAAATTTCGGGGGGGGGGGTGGGGGGGGGGAGGGGAAACTTCCCTAAGCTAAGCTTACGGGTGGGCGCCGAAGCACGCAGAGGAAAATAAGCGTTGAAACATTTAATTGTAGCCTTTTGTTTTTCTTTATTTATAAGTGCAGTATTTTTATTGCATAAAAAATTTTCCTTCTTTCCCCAGGTGGGTTGTTCTTTCCATAGTGCAGGAAGTGAAAACAGGCCCGTAGCCAGACAAGATGCTGAAGGGGGGGGGGGAAATCTTCCAGGGGGGTGAAAATTTTTCAGAGGGGACGAAACATACTAAAATGCATTACGGCAATGCTCATTTTTGATCTTCTGGGGGCGGGAGGCGAAAAACTTTCCAAGGGGCTTTGCCCCCCGCCCCCCCCCCTCTTGACAACGGGCCTGAGTGGGAACCTGTATTCTGCTCTATAGAGGCTCTCTTTTATATTTTATTTTGTCGATGGTCTGGAACAAGTGCTCCTCAGCTTTTTTATTAGTGTGAAAAATAAGGTGAGTGTCGATTCTGAAGATTATAGACTAGATGTGGATACTTAAAGAAGTATAACTGAAATCTTTGGTGGGGGCTAATTTTTTACATGGACGATTGTAAAGGGCATCGGTGGTTAAAGTGCTAAGGAAGTAACTTGTTATTGTGAGGCTGCATCCTGCGTCTTGGGAATACGTGGCCAGGCGCGAGCCAAGGGGGTGCGAAGGCGGGCAGCCCGCCCCCCCCCCCCGAGAAAAAGTTTGGTATTTTTGTGTTTTTTTTTTTACAATACACTAGTGTTTCCCCTATTCATATGCAGTAAATAGGCCTGAGAAGTACCATTTTCCAGCTATCTGGGAGGCACCTTGGGCCCAAAATTTTCTTGCGTAATTCTTTATTGGTTCACTTCGAGCTAACTGTATACAATAAAAAAGCCCGGCAGAATTAGTATGGCTCAAACTCAATTTTTAGGGGCGCAGAGAAAGAGGGCTGTGGGCCGCAAAGTAGTAACGATTTGCCGCAAAGTAGTAACAACAACTGCGGCGCAAGCTACGGGGGGGGGGGCTTGGGGGCGCAAGTATTTTCTTTCCCCTCCCCCCCCCCCCCCCCCCCCCCCACCAAAATCGCCTCGACCGCCCGCCCCCCCCCCCCCCAAGCGCCCTACACTGGCGATCGTGGGCAAAAAATTACCTTCACTTTCTGAATAATGTTTTGAATACATTCGGATTGATTGTGACAAACTCAATGTAGTGTTGAGAATAAAATAAAATCAAAGTTCTACATTTTTTCCACAGCAAAACTTTCACATCTTTATGGCTGCTATCAAGCCTTGCATAGCACATTTTCCCCCCCCCCCTCTCTTCCTCCGGCGATCTGGGATGTATTAAAACCTCCATTTTTTTTGAACGCTCCGAGGCCAACCTATGCTGTGTCGCCTGCTGGTCAGTCAAACTTGCAATCCAAGTCCGGCCAGCTGAGCTAATCTGTCCTCGACAGACAAAGAAATGTGTTTCTGAGAATAAAATAAAACTAAAGTTTACATTTTTTCACAAAAATTGCACATCTTTATGGGCTGCTATCAAGCCTGGCCAGTGCCATTTCCGGCCATCTGGGATGTATTAAAACCTCAAATTTTCTTGGAACGCTCCGTGCCAACCTACGGTGGCGTTCCGCTTAGATAGTAAACGCACTGGCGTGCACGTGGAGGCCATTGGGTCATGCCCCCTTACTGATGCCAGTTTTTTTTTTTTTAGTTCCTAAAAATACGTAAATTTTTTAACACAAATTTTACTTCAAAAGGTAGCATATGAGGCACCAGATTGCATGTAAGGACACCTAATTTTTCAAAAATTTTCAAAGGGGAGGGGGACACTCTCTCCCCCTACACCCCTCCCCCAGGCCGGCCATCACATAACATATTGCATGCCCCCCCCCCCCTTTAGAGAAATCCTCGGTACGCCTCTGAGTAAACGGGATTCAAACTTGCAATCCTTGTACCAAAAGTCCGAACAGCGGAGCTAATCCGTCTCCATACTCCATAAAAATTTGTAATAAAATAAAATCAAACTTTACATTTTGTTTACAAAAATTGCACTTCTTTATGGCTGCTATCAAGCCTGGCAAGTGTCATTTCCGGCCATCTGGTATGCGTTAAAATCTCAAATTTTCTTGGTACGCTCCGAGCCAACTCATGGTGGCGCTCCGCTTAGATAGTGAACGAGAGCCTCCCCACGGAAATCTCCAGCTCCCCAGAGCCCCCCCCCCCCCAACAAAAATCCTAGCTACGCCACTGGTAACAAGGACTGGCTAACGTAACTTACATCAGAGTCGCAATTTTGTCAGATCACCTTGTACTTTTAGCACAAATCGTATTCTTCTCTACACGTGACCATTTGTAAAGCTAAAACCGAGATTGCAAAAAGTACATATCCTAAACACTTGATATCTCGAAAATAGCCTGTTCGGATCACCTTACAGGGGTTGGGAAATGTCATTTGCGGGGTTTTGTCAAAAAATTCTGGTACGCTTCGCTCCACTATGGTGGCGCTACGCTTAGATAGTAAACAGGCCGTGTCAAAAATTTTCCCATCTAAAAAATCATCCTACCTTGGCATCTCTGAGGAACACGGTTAAAAAATGACAGAATGGGTACGTACTTTGCCTTCTTCAGAAATCTCACTTTTATTCTGGTTTATTTGAAATGATTGGTGTGGACGCTTGAACTAGGCGGATAATGTAACCGCTGTGTTTTAATTTAGCTTAACGCACATACATATACAACTTACACGGTAATGGAGGACTTGCCCAGCAACTGCCCAGCAACTGCTCAGCAACAGGGGCGTCGATCCTGGAGGCAGGGTGGGCAATTGCTTCCCAAAGAAATTGGGGAGGCAAACATATCGTTTCCCCCCCCCCCCCTCCCAATAATTCAGGCAGAGTAAAAGGCGGCAGGCAGAGTAAAAAAATGTATGCTATTGTGGTATACAGATGACTTTAGGGTTTAAAAAGCAACCCCAATTTAAGCCTATTAAAGTGTTAATGTGAATCTCCCATCTAACCCTTTCAACATAATGCATATCCCCATATCCCATATGCCATTTTTTCAACACTTCAGATAACTATTTATACATTTTCTATTGGAATTAGGGTTTTCGGAAAAATTTCCCCCAAACTTGCAGCAGTAAAATCTTTGTGCGATGCAGCGCACCACCTGTACAATGAAGTGAATATCGAACACTGCACACCAATTTCGCAACTTCGACTGTGGGTCTATCTGCGGAAACTCTACACCAAATTGCGCGGTGGTTAACACCCTGCGAATGCAGCGCAACATTTAATTATTATACTGCGTTAACTGGAATGAAATACTTGATCTGAGGAAGCTCTGCCCTACCTGCGCCGCAATAAATATCTTATGATGTGGACGAGGCGCACCAGCTGCGCAAATCTAAATAAGGAATCTACGGGAGCTCCGCACCTAATTGCGCAGTGGTTAATATCTTGCGGACCCAGTGTAGTAACTTGCGCCGCAATATTTATCTCCTATAGACCTTATGCATATGATGACGAAAATGGCGTATCACTGCAAGTTACACCAACAGCTGTATAGACAGCTGGTTTGTGCACCGGGGGGGGGGGGGGCTATACTACACGCGCGTGGTAAATCTATGCCGTGAGTGCACGTGTGCTTCATTGTCTTCCTCCAAACTGCCATCAGTGTGACGTCAATGCATAGATCTTATGCATTAACGTCACACTGACGTCATTTTGGAAGACCTGCCAGTTTTTAATAGCAACCATCAAAATGTGCAATTTTGGTGAAAAATGTAAAGTTTGATTTTACTTTATTATTAGACTAGTATCAGTCGTCGAAGACTGGGCTTCGGCCCTGGACTCACAAAAGCAGGTTGATGTCTTCATCTTGGACTTTGAAAAGGCCTTTGACACCGTGCCTCATGAACTGCTAAAAACCAAATTGTTTAGCCTTGGTGTTTCCAAACAGGTTCTTCGGTGGGTCGACGACTTTCCCTCTGATCGTAAGCAAGCTGTTGTAGTTAATGGTACTCGGTCCCCTTTTGATGATGTTGTCTCTGGTGTTCCTCAAGGATCTGTCCTAGGACCCATTCTTTTCCTTGTTCATATTAATGACATTGTAAATGCTGCCTCCTCTAATATTAGACTTTTTGCTGATGACTGTGTCTGTTATCGGGTCATAGAGAATGCTAATGATTGTTGTTTGCTCCAGAAAGACATACATAATCTAGGTCTTTGGGCCAAGACTTGGGGCATGAGATTCCAGCCCTCTAAGTGCAACATCATTACTTTCGCTAGAAAAAAAATAAGGTCAACTTCGATAAAGTCTGGAACGATGTGAAGTTAGTTAAGGTTGACTCGATAAAGTACCTAGGTGTCACGATTTCTAACGACTTAAACTGGGATAAGCACATTCAATCTATCTGCAATAAGGGTAATAAGATTTTGGGCATACTTTATAGAAATTTATCATTTTGCTCTCGCGATGTGAAGTTAGCTGCCTACAAGAGTCTCCTTCGGCCTGTTTTGGAGTATGCTTGTTGCGTATGGGACCCACATCAGTCTTATTTACAAGATAAGCTAGAGAGCATCCAGAGGAGATCGGCTCGTTTTGTAAGCTCCGAATTTTCTCGCGAGCCAGGGTCGATGACATCTATTTTGAAGGACCTTGATCTCCCCACGCTAGCAGATCGTCGCAAGCAAAACAGACTTATTCTCTTCTCGAAAGGTTTTTTTGGTAAGGCTAATATTCCCATGGACAAACTCAGTCATCCAACTCGGAAAACTCGTGGGATGCACAACCTCCATTTTTGTCAACTCTACTCTCGGTCTAATTGTTATAAATTTAGTTTTCTTCCTAGTACTCTGAAAGATTGGAATAACCTTCCTGCTGCTTTGATTGATGGTTTAGATAGTCATAGAGATCCTGTTCATTATATTACCAATTTTATTAGGGCAAATTAGGGCACCCCTGACGCATGTGCGGTGTAGTAATGTCCTTTGGATGTGTCACCGTGATCCGAAAGAAGAAGAAGGGAGACACATTTCTGTGAGGACGAATTACCGTAGCTCAGCTGACCGAACTTGGGGGTTCTAGGATTGCGCAAGCTTGAATCCCGTTTACTGGCACTGGTCGTCGTTCTACTCGTACTCGTGCTATTACTGCGTATAACAATTTTTGGCTAAATGGCCCTCCATAGTAACAAGTGCACTGAAACTCAAGGAGTTCTGTCAAAATCAAATAGCAACTTCCGAGGGTACTGGTACGGTACATGGCCAAGGTTAAGGGCGCTGAAACTGGATCACCGGCCGTATAAGCGTAACGTTACTGGACAACAAATATGGTCTAAGGTTTGCGATAGTAACATGTCTTTGAAGGTGTTTGCCGACCTCTTGTCACAGCCGAGTAGGGCCGTCGTTCTCTTCTGCAAGGTGAACAATGTCAACTTTACACCTTGTCTTATCGCCGTGAGAAAGAGTAAGTTGGTGTGACATATCAGAACTGTTCGTATGTACTGTACTGTAGGCCTAGGCCTACTCACAGGCGCCCCTTAACATTGTATAGTACACCATATACTATGTAGTATATATAGACGGAAAGGTATGTCACAAATAATAATAATAATAATAATAATAATAATAATAATAATAATAATAATAATAATAATAATAATAATAATAATAATAATAATAATAATAATAATAATAATAATAATAATAATAATAATAATAATAATAATAATAATAATAATAATAATAATAATAATAATAATAATAATAATAATAATAATAATAATAATAATAATAATAATAATAATAATAATATAATAATAATATAATAATAATAATAATAATAATAATAATAATAATAGTAATAGTAATAGTAATAGTAATAATAATAATAATAATAATAATAATAATAATAATAATAATAATAATAATAATAAAAATAATAATAATAATAATAATAATAATAATAATAATAATAATAATAATAATAATAATAATAATAATAATAATAATAATAATAATAATAATAATAATAATAATAATAATAATAATAATAATAATAATAAATTAGGCTTATATAGCGCCAATCAGTTCCAAGCTGATACTGCTCAAGGCGCTTTACAAGAAACAGAGAAGTTCATTAAGTATAAGCAGTATTGAACAAATGAGTCTTAAGTAAACCCTTAAAAACAGAAAGTTGCGAGCAAGCTCGTAAATCGTCTGGTAAACTGTTCCATAAAGATGATGCACAGTACTGAAAACTTCTACAGCCATAGGTTTTCAGGCGTAGTTTTGGTACAGATAAATATGATTTGCAGGAGGATCGAAGTGGGCGAGTTGGAATATATGGCAAGAGAAGTTGTGAAAGGTACTTAGGCTCGCCCAAGACATAAGCCCGAAAGGCAAGTAGTAGCAACTTGTACTGAATCCTAGAGCTGATTGGAAGCCAGTGGAGTTCTTTGAGGATTGGAGTAATATGGCAGTTTCTCCCTTTCCTTTTTACAATACGAGCAGCAGTGTTTTGTATCTTCTGGAGTTTCAGAATAGCTGATTCAGGGAGGCCATGTAGGAGTGAATTAAGAAAATCAAGCCTTGAAGTAATAAAGGCATGCACTAGTATCTCACAACTCTTACTGTCAAGGTACTTCCTCATTTGACTGATTTTCCTCAGCAGGGGTGCAGCAGCGCATGCGTCGAGGTGGTCGGTTGTATTTTAAAGTTTCTCTACGTTCTGCTATTTTTATCCTCTCCTTTAGACGTCTTGGTATTGTATCTGTATTTCTTTTAGGTCGTTTTAGTGTTTTTATTAGGTGCTTTTTGATGTTTTTAGCTACTATCGTTATTTTAAGGCTGCTTTTAGATGATTTTTATGGATTGTTCTCTTACCGTTTATGTGTGTTGTTGGTTTTATTAGGATAGCTACTGTACCCACGTCACGTAACCTAGGCTAGCTTTTGTAGACCCCTTGCACTCTGTCTCTCAGCTAGGGGTGAGTCAATTGGTAGTGTTTGCTCCATAAGACTCACCCTTGGTCTGGGAGGCCTTGTTGCGGGGATCTTTAAGCTTTTTATATTTGATTGCTCTCTTTTAGTATAGCCTTCCCAGCAGACTAGGCCTACGTTAGCCTGCATCATGAGGTGGTGCATTTTTCTTGTCGTTGTCTTTACTAATCTTCACATAGTCTCAACCAGGTGGCATGGAAGTGTTAACTGTGCGCCACACCCCTGGATGTCTCATTACAGACCATTTTTGATTATTCCAAGGTCGGTCAGTATTTTTCAGCATTTTTCTATGGTAACAAGTTATTTCAGCAGTATTAGGCCTAGGCCTTTGTCTAGTTGTGCTAGTAGTAGGGGTATCAGTGTTAAACCTTATGTGTCAAACTCCCAAAATCGCACATGCTCTCTTATGTGCTTGCTTCTTATTTTAAGTGGGGACATTGAGGTAAACCCAGGCCCAGGATTTTACTGTGGGGTCTGCAGCAAACTGGTTAAAAAGCGGGATAAAGCTGTTGAATGTGACGGGTGTGTTAAATGGGTCCATACGCGGTGTGCCAGCATTGACAATGCTGAGTATAAACTGTTACAGCTCTCAAACCCTAACGATAAATGGTATTGTCCTAATTGCTCATCTCCCTGTGGTATTTGCGCACAAATGGTTCTGGGTACTGATCCAGCCATTGAATGCGACTCCTGCAAAAACTGGATACATAATAGGTGCTCTCAGGTTGACGACATTCATTATCATCATATCCAGGCCACAAATTGCGTTTGGATATGTCCAACCTGTAACCAAAGTAATCTTACTACCACTTTTATAGCACCGTTTTCCCAAAATAGCAATCCCAATGTAGGCTTAAGCAATAGTTTTGAAGTTCTTGATTCGGATCATAATGGGGATCAAAATGTTTCCGTTACTCTAGCTGAGACACCTTCAAGATCGAAGCATATCCCTGGAAATAAAACTGCTCATAAGAAGGAGATTTCCTTAGTTTCAATAAATATTAATGGTATTCGGGGTAAAAAACTTGATCTTCAAGCCTTTCTTAGTGTAACTGAACCTGATGTTGTGGCTCTTCAGGAAACTAAAGTTGATGACTCTATTACAACGAGTGAGTTGTTCCCTTCCTGCCTAGACTATACCATTTTCAGAAATGATCGTACACTTGGGGGTGGTGGCACTATGCTCCTGGTTAAAAATAACCTGACCCCTTCAAGGGTCAGCAATCTCACTGATGGTTCTGAGTCAATCTGGGCCAAGTTCTCTATTAATGGAACTATGCATTATGTCGCCTCCTGGTATAGGGATCCTGACGCTCCATCTGAGCACACATCTTTACTTCGGGAGCAACTAAGCAAAATTATGGCAAATCACAAAACTAGAAAGCAACCTTGCTTTCATATTTTGGGAGATTTCAATTTCAGCAGAATTGATTGGCTTACTAGGCTCAATAAGGACAGTGGGTTGTGTCTGACTAATAGTTCCGGTAAGCTGCTTCTAGATATCATAAATGATTTTGCGGCTGATCAACTTGTAAACTTCGCTACTAGGGGTGATAACACTCTTGATTTATTAATTACCAACTCGCCTAGTCAGTACATTGAAGTTTCTCCCTTGGACCCTTTTAGCGACCATGAGGCCTTATTTTGTAGACTGAAGTGTCTCTTACCAAACATCAGACAATCCCGTAGGCTTATTTGGCAGTTTTCCAAGGGTGATTATAGTACCATGAGGAGGGATACCCGGACTTTCGCTTTAGGTTACTTTAACGTGGGTCAAAATAATCTCTAAATTTATGAATACTGGAAATTATTAAAGTCCTTCCTCGAATGATCTGTTAAAAAATTTGTCCCTACAATATTAACTAGAACTAGGACATCCATCCCCTGGGTTAATGACGGCATACGTAAGCTGATCAGAAGGCGGGACAAGTTGCATGCTATTTTTAAAAAAACTCGTAAGAACAATATCCATGACAAATGGGTTGAATTGCGTAAGAAAGTTAAAAGAGAAGTTTATATCTCCCATACGAATTACATCAATGGTATGATCGGAGATATAAAAAATGACACTAAGCCCTTTTGGAAGTACATTAATGGTCAAAAAAAGGATAAACATAGTATCCCCCTTCTCCAGATGAATGGCAAACTAGCCATCACTGATCTGGACAAGGCCCTTGCCTTCAATTCCCAGTTTACTAGTGTCTTCACTAAGACTGTGTTCAGTATAATCCCATTTCGTAGACCTTCTGGTACCAGAATGGCCGATATTTCTATCTCCACACATGGGGTTGAAAAACTGTTAAAAGGTCTCAATAAAAATAAGGCTGTTGGACCTGACAATATCCATCCTTGGGTCCTAAGAGAAATTGCATCTGACTTTGCCCCTATGTTGAGTCACCTTTATCAACAATCCCTCTCAAGCGGGAGAATACCCGTTGACTGGAAGAGGGCAAATGTTTGCCCTATTTATAAAAAAAATGACAGCTCTCTCCCAAGTAATTATCGGCCGGTCTCACTTACCTGTATTTGTTGTAAATTATTAGAACACATTATAAGCTCAAATCTAATGGACTTCTTTGAGTCAAGAATATCCTTTCATCAAAGCAGCATGCCTTTAGAAGATCACACAGCTGTGATACTCAACTGGTGTCAGTCATTGAAGACTGGGCTTCATCCCTGGATAAGAACAAACAAACGGATGTTTTCATTCTGGATTTTGAAAAGGCTTTTGACACTGTGCCTCATGAGCTACTAAAAACCAAGCTCTTTAGCCTAGGTGTATGGAACCAGATCCTCCAGTGGGTTGACGATTTCCTATCTGATCGTAAACAGGCTGTTGTAGTGAATGGTACTCGGTCTTCTTTTGAGGATGTCGTGTCTGGAGTCCCTCAAGGGTCCGTCTTAGGACCCATTCTCTTTTTGGCGCACATTAATGATATCGTAAATGTTGCCAGTTCTAATGTCAGGCTTTTCGCCGATGATTGTGTTTGCTATCGAATCATTGATGATGATAGTGACTGTCGTAGGCTCCAGGATGACATTGATAATCTAGGTCTCTGGGCTAAGACGTGGGGTATGAGATTCCAGCCTTCAAAGTGTAATATCATCACTTTTGCCAGGAAAAAGAAGCCTGTTTGTTTCGATTATGTCTTGAATGGTGAAAGGTTACTTAAGGTTGACTCAATTAAGTACTTAGGGGTTTCTATCACTAGCGACCTTAGTTGGGATAAGCATGTCCAATTTATTTGTAATAAAGGTAACAAAATCTTAGGGGTACTTCAAAGGAACCTATCATTTTGCTCTAGTGATGTAAAGCTAGCTGCTTATAAGGGTCTTCTCAGACCAGTTTTGGAATACGCAAGTTCTGTGTGGGATCCACACCAGATTTATTTACAGGATAAGCTTGAGAGTATTCAAAGGAGATCGGCTCGCTTTATCAGCTCAAACTTCTCCCGGGAGCCAGGGTCTATGACTTCTGTTCTGAAAGACCTTGATCTCCCTACGTTAGCGGAACGTCGTAGACAAAACAGATTGATCCTGTTCTCTAAGGGTGTTTTTGGAAAAGCACAAATTCCTGTGGATAGACTTCGGCATCCCACTCGTAGAACACGTTGGATGCATAATCTGCATTTTTGCCACCTCTTTACTAGGACAAACTGCTACAAGCATAGTTTCCTCCCTAATACGGTTAAGGATTGGAATAGTCTCCCTGCTTCTGTAGTTGCAAATTCCCTTGATCAAAAGGACCCTGCCCAGTTTATTGCTAACAACATTAGGGCTTGATACCTCTCGACGCATGCGTGGTGAAGTAATGTCCTTCTGGATGTGTCACCATATTTCGAAAGAAGAAGAAGAAGAAGCTGGCAATTTGCAGAACGACAGAGATTTGTTACATGATGTTCAAGAGTCATAGTATGGTCAAAATAAGCTCCTAAATTTCTCACTGTTGAAGAAATGTGAATTTGCTCTCCACCAACATTAAGTGTAGGGAAAGTGGGTGCGACATCTGAAAAGCGTGATTGGAAAACAATAAATTCAGTTTTTTCGCAGTTAAGTTTCAGTTGATTGGTTGCAAGCCAGATGTTGACAGCGTTTATACAGGTTTCCATTTTGTGGAAAGCAAATGGCACTGAATCTCGGTCAAAAGCTAATAGAAGCTGAGTATCATCTGCGTAATGATGGAAATAAACATCATGACTGCGAATAACATCACTTAACTCAGCAAGATATAAGGAAAACAGAACAGGTCCAAGTACAGAGCCCTGTGGAACACCTGTAGTTAAAGGACGTCGAGATGAGAGAGCATTTTCAATCTTAACATGCTGAAAACGCTCTGTAATATAAGATTTAAACCAGGACAGAACAGTTCCGCATAATTTGTACTTCGACTGGAGCCTTTCTAGTAAAATAGCATGATTTACTGTGTCAATGCTGATGATAAGTCTAATAAAACTAAAAGAACATAACGACCTTCGTCAAGTTGAGAGGTAATGAAATTATGGACTGCATTTAGGACAGTTTCTGTACTGTGGCCAGACTTGTAGGCAGATTGGAAAGGTTCAAGAAGGTTATTATGTACAAGGTGGTCCATCAAACGAGATAAAACTGCCTTTTCTAGAACTTTAGAAATGAAACTCAGGTTCGAGATAGGCCGAAAATTATTCAGACAGTTTCTATCCAAGGTGCTTTTCTTAAGTACAGGAGTCACTTGAGCAATTTTAAAGGATTCAGGAACAGATCCTGTTGACATGGATGTATTTACAATTTTTGTGATAACAGGAATGAGCTCAGCTGAACAATGTTTAACAAGCCATGTTGGCACTGGATCAAACGTACAAGATTTAGATGGAGAGCTCATGATAATTTTGTGTATTTCTTCTTCCGTCACTTGAGGGAAATTTTCAAGAAAAGAACCTGGCGATTCATCAGGTAGACAAATAGATGGTAGAGAGACTCTCTGGGAATTTAATCTGGAGCAAAGTTCAGAGATCTTATTGGAGAAGTAAAAAGAGAACCGTTCAGACAACTCAGTTGGACATGAGTAGGAAGGCAAGGTTGTAGATGAACATTTGTTAGTGAGATAGTCAACAGTCCTGAAGAGTTCCTTAGAAGATGAAGCACTGGATATAACGTTAGCATAATAATCAGTCCGTGCTGTACGAATTTTGTTCCGAACAACCTTGCATTGTTCCTTAAACATTTCTCTATGAACAGTCAAACCGCTTTTCTGCCATTGGCGCTCAAATTCCTCCTTAGTTTCTTTGACTGTACAATATCAGGACCAAACCATGGTTCATTCTTGTCAGGTTTGACAACCTTCCTTATAATGGGAGCATGTTCATCCAGAATACTTCTTAGAGAATTGTAAGCAGAAACAAAGGTAGACAAGGAGTTTGTTTGATCAGTCTTGAAAATTGGGCTGTTTTTAATGTCTGCTTGAAACTTAGCAAGGTCAATATTACGTGTCCTGCGAAAACATATCGAGGATCCTTCCACAGCTACAAACTTTCCACAGGTAATATTTCCAGTTATCAACATGTGATCAGAAACAAGAGGGTCATGTATAGAAATATTTTTAATAATTTGCTCCCAGGAATGAGTAATAACTAGGTCAAGGATGTGACCATGTTTGTGAGTTGGTACAGATACATGTTGGCAAAGGTTTTCTGAGTAGAGGAGTGAAGAAAATCGTTTCACATCTAAGCATTCAGAGTTATCCATTTGAAAGTTGAAATCACCAACCATGAGCAACATTCCAGGAGTGGTGTTTAAAAGCTGTGTGTTATCAGTAAATTCATCCAAAAACTGATTTACAGTAAGTTTATTTTTAGCTGAAGGAGGTGGACGATAAATGACTACCACTCTTAGATTTGCAGGTGCACTGAAAACTTCAAGACTCTCGAAGGAATTGTAATTTACTGTATGAACTGTACTGAAGCAAAGTGATTTTTTGTAGACAAGGCCAACGCCGCCTCCACGTGAAGCACGGGGGACATGGATGAAATCAAAGTTAGGAGGTGTGAGCTCCCGCAATAACACTTCATCACCATTTTGACTCAGCCATGTTTCAGTTATAGCAAATCTCCTAGCTCGAACAAACAACTTACGTTTCTGGCACAATTACTGCACTTTTCTCGGCAAATTTGTCTGTGTCGAGACTTTTGATCATAAGGTACCCCAAGGCAGCTCTTTTTCCCGAATAATTTCACTTGGCATTGTCTGAAGGATGAAATTTCGATGGAGTAACAGTATGAGGATGGTAGCTGCTGATAGGAGAGCATTCAGCACTTCCACACTATATAATACAAAACTCCTAAAATGTTCTCTAAAGTTCTCTTAACTTTCTAAATTTCTTCCAAAATTTGTTTAATTATGGTTCACTTTTTATTATTGCAAATCTTGCAGATATATATTAGCATCAATATGAACAATTTTATAACTTTAAACTTCATAAAATTTGAAAACCTTTTGAAAAGTGGTAGGGCTAGCATTTTCTACAAGCACTTGTGACTATGGATCGCCAAAAGGGCACGGATATTTTGTTGTTCATTTTGTATTTTGACTTTGTATTTTGATTTTGCATATTGATTTTGTACTTTCATTTTGTATTCTCACTTTGTATTTTCATATTGTATTCCCATTTTGTATTCTCATTTGGTATTCTCATTTTGTATTCTCATTTTGTATTCTCAGTTTGTATTCTCATTTTGTGTTTTCATTTTGTATTCTCATTTTGTATTCTCATTTTGTATTCTCATTTTGTATTCTCATTTTGTATTCTCAATTTGTGGTAACACTGAGGCAGCCTCAAAAGTGCGCATCTTATGCAAACACCGATATCTAGCGCGCCAAAGTTACATAGGCCTGATGTAAACCAAACCGTCCCGTTCGGACTAATTTGAATTAATTAATTAAAATAGGTAGGCGGTAGCATTATCTGATACTACGTAGGCAGTCCCTTTTTGCAAAAGTTTTTAAATAATGAGTTCTTAACGGACATTCTGTCTTGTAATTAGACAGGTAGCATCTTTGTGCTGTGGAGTGGGGTTAAAGACCGCAGATACTTTGAAGTACTGCTCTGTTAGGTTTCTGAAACCTTTAACTAGACATGTTTCTGCTCTTGTTTTTAGATGTTGAGCGTCATCAGTAGTCGGACTTTTTAGTTTGTCCTGGTCTTAATCCAAAAAGATAAAGAAATTGCTCGTTTAGAGCGCCTCGATGAGAGCATCGAGGTAGCAATCTTCATTCTCCTCGTGACTTGTTTCCAATTAACCGTCGCTTTTAAGCCTAGAATTACTACTAGGTATCCTTTAGGGTGGGTGTCCTCTCATAGGCTAGGAACGGTTGTGTTGGAAAATTTGGCACACATTCGGATCTTTCCAAGTGCCAGTGTCTTAGCACTACAAATTTTGTTTTAGCTCTTTCGTACAGAGTATATCATATCCTCATGTTGTAAATAGCCCTTTTAGGAATTAGGACCGTCCGAGGCTTGATATTCCGGTTGGATTTAGTAGGCGGGTAGCTATAAATTTTAAACCCGTACCTAGAGCTATTTATTTTTATCCGAACGAGATCTGTCGGAGAGGTTATTGATGAAGTGCTCGGTTTGTTCCGCCTTCAGACAAAATTTGGTAGTTTTAACTCGGCCTTTTATGGCTGTCAGTACACTTCCTTCGAAATTTTTGAGACTTTGCACGAAGTTTCTCCCTTAGGGTTCTGGAAATCTTCCTACTTTTTGTGGAAGAAGAAATTCTTGATTCAGTATCCTGCTTCTCCAATTAAACCTTTTACGGTGGATAATGCTTTTTGCAAGACGAACAGGATTACCCAAGGGTCGAAATTCCCGCTGTTCCGCTGTGCCGAGAACAGTAGTTTTAACGCCGGAACAGTAACTTTTGAAAAGCCACTGTTCCGTGGAACAATGTTTCCCACAAGATGCAAATTGCAGATGTATGATTACACACGCATCCTTATCTCTGATAAAGTAATCACACTGTGAATATAAGAAATCCCCGTAAATTTTGGCTTAAGTATGAAATGCAATCTCATTCTAGCCGTGATCAATTGAAGCTGGTTACACTTGCACGTGTTATTTCCCTATGCTGCATGGTAACTGAAACCTCTATTGTGGAAATGCGCATACTGAAGCAACGTTGTGGCAAAGGATAAGACGACTATTTCACGTAAATCTGCCGCGAGAAAATAACATCAGTATGTGCACTCCCATACAGTATGTTGGAGAACCCACTCATTGCTTGCCCAGACGAAAATAAAGCAGGAAATCCCCGGAATTCCCTGGAAAAAAAGGCTAGAATTGGCAGGAATCTATCCAGGGAAATCCGAGGTTTTCCTGTCGGTAATTCGGACAAGAAAAGCTGGGTTAAGCCTGGATTTTGTACCAAAAATAAGCCTAGTAAAGGCTGGACAACCTAGGAATGTAATCCCCGGAATACCCCGGAAATGCCAGGTGTATGTGCAAGATGTGATACTGTACAGAAGCATGGAAAAGCCAGGAAAAGGCAGGTAATACATTCCCAGGAATACCCCGGAAAGGCCAGGTGTCCATGTGCCTCAGTATGGAGCCTGGAAAAGCCAGGTTATTCATACACAGGAATACCCTGGAAAAGCTGGGTGTCTATGCATGGGTATATAAGGAGCCTGGAAAAGCCAGGATAATGTACAAGGACCCAGGTGTTTGTGTAAGGAACCAGGAAAAGGCAGGAAAAGCCAGGCATTTATTAACTGAGGCTAAATAGGTGGCAGACTGTTACCTCCCCCCCCCCCCTTCCTGCAGAGTCAGCTAGGAGGAACCTCATACGCAAATCCATGTACAGATTACCTTTAACAGTCTTAAAATAATACACATAAGATAGCCTTTGTAGGTACATTTTTACCCAAACTATATTCCCACTCAAGAAACTAGCAGTGTGTCTTTCAGGACAATTTGTCCCAAACACCCACAACATGCATACTCTGAATACTGACAGGAACACCTGACAACAGGCACCTTTAATATTAATTCCAAACAATTTATTGAAAGACAAAGCCTCAGAGAAATATTACATTGTACATGAGTTTTTACATTAAAAATTACAATCAGTTTACATCATTGTCAGGTGGCATTTGTGATGGTCATGTAGGAAAGAGAAACAAGAAGAGCATTTGCTGCTGAAGCTCAGCTAATTTAACCTGCAGTGATATTTCATTACATTAGTTTTGTGTACAACATTCTTCAGTTGCTGAAAGCTGGGTTTCTCCAACAACCAACACTAATTTAATCCTTAAAGCATCATGTTCTGTTAAAATGCATGCAAGCAGTTTAACATTCCTGTCAGAAAGTTATGTACATTGTACAGATCATTTAAATGTTTTGGTAACTATCAATACTGACCTTACATAATCTTGCAGCAAGATCTAAGTAGGTAAGGATTATGTAAGACTTTAGTAGACTGAATCATTTACTGATGATCTTCACCTATGTTAAGCTTCGTTTTGTATACATGTACATCACCTACAATCATTTATTGCCCACTAAATCTCTTATAACCCAAACTTTGTCTTAGTAAACCAAATATTATCCTTGCACACTAAATTTCACTGCCAGACTTTTATCATGCCTCTTGCCAGCTTTGTCTCAAATAAGCCTTGTATACTTGTTATGGACTTTAATTTGCTTGCTGATATGGTCATCTGTAATTTTGTCTAGTGTGCGACAATCCTCTTTTTAACTGAACTGTTCTTCCAAACCTGACATTCTTTCTTAAAAAATCTTCCTTGCAATTCTGTGTCACTGATTCCTTATGCTTGCCGTGCTCTGCACTCAATCCTTCACCATCAAGATTCACAGGCTGTGCCATGGTTAACCTTGCATTTAACTTGCCTGCTGCAAATATATAAAGAAATTGAGAATGAATGCATACGCACAAAAGAAAACTAGATTTTCAAATGCTCAGTAATTCAAAGTTATTACTATGAAAATGTGTAGATCTATTACACAGATATGAAGAAAGGTGATCGTGTAAAACAGGGCATGCAAAAATAACAATGAGAAACACACCTGTATTCAGTTTTGAGCTTTACAAGATA
>JAIZAY010000789.1:0-30130 GCA_029531755.1 Holothuria leucospilota
GTCAAAGCCATGTTTTTTCACTTTTGAGAAGCTGTTGCGCCCTTGAGCTGTAGCCACAAAATATTTTTTTCAGAAGTTGATTTTTTGGTATCTGGGGATTTTGGGAGTGCCATATTTTTTACTTCAGCCCCATCCAAGGTGGGGGCTTTGGTCCTCTACGGCTACCCTCTGAAGAAATTGTTTTTTTAATGAAACTATCCTAGATCAGCCACTGTAAGGGAAATGCCTAGGTATAAATGTGATCAGCTCATTCCACGGCTGCTAAGAATGCACGCAGATGCGTCTCGGTGCTGGATGGCTCACTCGACAGTGATTTCTAACTTGATCAATGTGTAGGATGCCCTCTTCACCATAAGCGGAAACGATAAATCACGCCATCTTCAGTGCCTCTAGCAGTATTTGTACCCGGATGCTGCCATTGCTCGCAACAAAACCCGAACCTATTTTTGGGCAATTAATTGGACCCCGAAATGGCTCGTCTGACAAGGAGTGTGGAAGGTCAAAATTAGAAATGAGTGTGTAAATTACCCTTGCCCATACACACCTGTAACGAAGGAATATAGCCCTTCCTTTCAGTGTAGGCCGGTTCAGTGAAGGCCGTATGTTAATGAAGTTAATGGCCAGTAGTCGGGTAGATATAGGGTTTGACCCTAAAAAAATTCCTACAAGTGAGTTTTATGCAGTTTGGTATTAGTTGAGGTGTATAATGTACCCAGGAAAAAATCCACCAAAATCCACCCATGGAAAGGGCCGAAATTAGGTCAAATCCAAAATGGCGGCTTTTTAAACCCTTTGTTCCCCACTTAATGTAAAAAAGGTGTATGTAATGTGGGTTTTATTGGCAATTTTATGCGTAAAAATGTTTCTATGACTATCTCCGACTAAATGTTTCAAGTTCCCTTGCAAAAACACAATGATGACGTCACAATGACGTCGATAAAAACTTTCCATTGAAGGTTTAAATGCCTTCGTATAATGGTTTTATTATAAAAACTGCAGAAAAGAGGCGTGTAACTTGCGTACATTAAAGGGTTTATGTAAACTGAATGATCCTTGTGAAATTTTTAGTGCTGAAGCTTAGAGTGTTCAGAAGTTAAAGCCCTCAGAAAAGTATTGACGCAATACCATGTTCTCAGGAAGAAAGCCGCAAGCGCCATTTTCGTCATATTTTGAAAGCTGATATCTTTTCACAGGAATTAGATCAATGGCTGAAAATTCGTATGTGGTATGATGTATAGCTATATAAAAAGAATTGACGTCAAAGCGGCATTACTTATCTCATTTTGAAAAATTGGGCACTTGAAAATGTTATTTTTTACTTCTAAATGTAATTTTTTTAAATTTTATGAATTTGCAGGCCTTTATTAGTTGTAGATGGCCTCATAATTTATAAACTGTAACATTATTCAGGTCTATAAGCGAGAGAAAGCATAACCATTCAATGCCTTTAATTATTAAATGCTGAGGTCCAAAACTGGTTGCCATTAAAATGTTTCAGCAAAGGGACATGGAAAGGGCAAAAAACGACTAAAAACTGTCCTGAAACGTGACCTTTAGAGTTAACCTATTCCTTATGGAACCCAAGTATTCTAATTTTTAAAGTAAAAATGTTAGTAGTTTTTTTTTCGGATTTGAAATCCTCTTATGACGTTTCGATACCAAACTTTTTGTTCAGATCTTAGTATTCTAACTTGAAATGCAATATAAAAGAGTATAAGTTTCATGTTTTAACTGTTTTTAGTCTAAATATTAACTTTTAATCCCTTAAAGTCCACTCGTAGTGTTATTAATTTTTTTAGGCCATAACTGTTTCTTAAATTCATTTTCATGACTATTTGACTGATAATTTTTAGAGTCATTATTTAGACTTTTCATTCGATTAAAGTGACATTTTTATCAGCAAAATGTTCACTTAACAATCACAATTAGGACTTGTCAAGGCACTTTCTACCATTTAAAGCTAAAACTTCCGCTTTACATTTCCAAACAAAAAGGTGAGTCAATCTAATAAAATAAAAATGGTAATTAAAAAGTCAAAACTATGTAACTGAAACTTACTAGTTCATTTTAAAGTCAACATTATGAGGTCAGAAGTGCTTACAGTGGGAATAAAAGAGGCAAATACATGTGACCCTAGTAGTCAAAACAATGAAATTAAAAGTCAAGACAATATGATTTAGGACAAAAGTTTGACTTTTTCAAGTCAAATTGATAACAGTGAGGGTGAGATTTTAGGTCACATTCTGTACTCCAAAAGTAAAAGTATGACATTATTGGTCAACTTAATGAGATTTTAGATTAAAATAATGACAATCAAGGTTACACATTGGAATTTGAAAATAAAATTGTAAGATAACTGTCAAGATATTGAGGTTGTAAGTCAAAATTGTGAACATTATAGGCAAAGGTATGACGCTAGAAGATAAAAATGTTTAAAAAGGCATTACTTGACCCCCTAAAAATCCATTTTACGACAGTTTGATTTTTTTGCTCCCTTCCCATATACCTATGCTACCTATATTGATACCTGTACCTATGTTGAACTCCAGCTACTTAATAATCGCTGAAAATGTTGTAAGGTGAATGATCTTACAGCGCCTATATAAACCTACAGTAGCAATAGGTGGCTATACTAATACGAAGGCCCCCTGACATTTGGTCAAGGGCCATAGAACAGATCGGAAATATAGAAAAACATATTTTAGGAGTGAAAAATTACAACTTCAAAGACCCGTATATTCACACTTGAGTGAATTATTGCAAGTTTGACTCAAAATTCTGTTAATATAGTAGTAAATCTCTTCATATTTGAAGTTTCAGTTATGTATCTTATTCCTGTAAAATGATATCATCCTGCTAAATTACTAAATACTTCGCAGACAGCTTTCATAATGAAAGTGAATGCGCCATACTTTCTGAGGACTATAAACCTTGAAGGACCTCGGGCTTGAAAAGAATTTCACTGCTATCATCCAGTTGTATAAACATTGTGGACCTGTGTTTGTATCAAAGACTGTGGCTGCAGTGTATTCATGTGTGATGCTGGCCTTGTACGTCGGGGCGTGTTATAGAATTTGGACCTCATTTGACAGTAAATGGCCTGATAATCATATTTTAGGGACCTGCAACTGATGTGCCCCCTTTTTATTCAATCTGATTCTACATGATACTAGCTCCAGTTCGATGGCAAACACAACAGCTTATACTTAAAATCTTATCTGTGAGTTATCTCGTGGTTATAAAATCCAAAAATGCCAAACTACGAAGCATCCAGCATATTCTGAAACTAGACATCTATATGTGTCATTTTCATTAAAACGTTTGCACTAGTTGGTACCCTACTTCACGTTTCTGATTTAACCTTGGCAAGTTTCACCGAAATAAATGAGCCATCGTTTGGTCACTTGCTTGCAGGGGTCCACCAAGGATGGGGGAGGGGTATGCTACTTACTTGCCCCCCCCCCCGAGTCCGTTCCTGCTTAAAGAAATAAGTTTACTGGAGCAATGTGCCAAAATACTACCCCCATTCCTGCTTGCCGACCATGACCATTAAGTGTACCAACCATTAGAATGTGTTGATGGACTTATCCCTGACTAAAAGCAGCTTTACTTGGGTGTCACGTAACCAGATCACCAATAGGTGTCTGTCTACATTAAGCTGTAACGCCCAGACGTACACGTAATGTGTCCTGTCTCTTTCCCACACTTTTGAAATTCTGGCAGCGGCGCTGTTAGTTGTGGCATACCACGTTACATATTACTGTACTAAGTTCGTCCTCAAATGCTGCTTTTCTTGTGTTAAAACAATAAGTCGTAAGCAAAACCCAGTACTTTTTAGGTCCAGTTACCAAAACCAATTCCTATCATGCATTACCGCCTAAAAGTTTATCCTACTTACCTTGCCACCTAAATGCCAAAACATAAGAAGACCAAGTTTACATATTTTCTGTAGGGAAGGCAATGGGCCACAGGTCAACTGTACTACTGCTTTAATTAAAATTCGCAAATGTAACATTTTATCAATCGAACATGATTGGAACAAATTTCCTGTGATCAGCAAACTTTGCAACTTGAATAGATCTGCGTATTAATATGTCCACCATGACATTAGCAATTTTGCAAATGATTCATTATAATCAATTTCCTTGAACATTTTGATAGACTTTTGATATATATGGAAAGGGCTCCAATGAATAAAACCCTTAAGGACATAGAGTTTGCCAAGGTTTCGTCAGCAGTGACACTAATTTATTCGGGGCTCAAGAAGTTTATTTGGCTGTCAATGTGTTGCTCTCATGTCCAACCCTGCCAAAACTGATGAAATCCTTGCTACATAAATTGGGAGGGTGGGGGCTGGGTGGGTACATTTTGTCTCAAATCCACCCAACTGGGTACAAGGCTATCTCAGTAATGTACAGTGTGAAAGGAGCAAAGAGGGAATCCACCACTATAGCAATTGCAACATAGAGTATGCGTTGAGATGACACACTCAATATTTCACTGCTCTAAGAAAAATACCGTATAACTTCACCAGCTTAATTCAGGGCCGCTCGGGAGGGGGACTGAAGCCCCACATAATTTTCAGTTTTGAAGATGTTTTCTCTGAAAATGTCCAAAATAGCAGCCTACCCTTAAAAAATGTCAAACTTCAGGAGTGAATTGTCCAACCACCAATCTTAGAAACTCTTGATGGCAGGTACTGCAATTGTAGAGCTTAACTATTCAATGTGACTGCATTGTGTAGGTTATACACTGCTAATTTGATTATAAAAGGGTGCGACCAAAGCGATGAGCAGCTTAACCTGTAGGCTAGAGAGTATCTTTTAATAAAGCTTTACTGCACTTAACTTGACTGCTTTGCCCATTAATTGCACATGTGATAGCCTATTTTTAGAGCCTAGGGTAAACTCTACGGGGATAGGCTCATAATTATACACCACAAACAGCAATGCTACCACTTGAACTGACTAGAGACTTATTTCAATGGAAAGCAAGCTTCATGACAATCAATTGTGTGAAAATGGGAACATCCGAATATCCAACATTAACAACCCTAAATCAGGTACTAAGCAGTCACTGCCGTGTTGGATTGAACATTACATAGTTCTGGTTGTAACGTTCTTGAAAACAGACACGGACAAACAAGGGTGGTAACAGATGGGAGCAGGGGGCATGGCCCCATCGGGGTAGGCTGACTTCGAGGACGTTTCCACATTTTGTCAGGGAGCCTTTATAGGTACGATAAATATGTAATCCCGAAGACGTCCAGCCCCCCCCCCCCCCCCCCCCAACTTACTGAATTTCCTCTCATGTACAGCAGGTTGTACGATAGTCCCCCCCCCCCCCCCCCATTTTTTTCAGATTTCATTCCTGAAACCCCAAACTTTCAATTCTTTCAAAAGAAACCAAATATTTTGGGCTCGCTTCGGGAGCCAAAAATTTTGCTTTCAAATATCCTCCCGGCAACCCATCGCCCTTTTCAAGTCTTTAGACCGCCCCTCCCGCCAAGAGTTTAGGCCCCCTCTAGAGCCAATCCTGGGGCCATGCACCCCTGGACAAACTTGGAAGGACCAAACCACAATTTGTTTCTATCTGCAGTGCGCTCTGCCACTTGCTAGACTTACTACATTGTAAAAATACTTAAGTAAAATACTACCCTGGAAACCTAAATGCAAGAAATCAAGAACACTTCTTTTTATTTTGCATGAATTCTAGTAGTAGGCACAGAACAGTCGTTTGGGTGGTTTGGGGGACTTAGTGTAAGATCATGATGAATTAGAAGCTTCAGGTCTACAGTAGTACTGTTGGTCAATTTAATTGTAAAACATTTTGCCAAACAAAATTTGAGTACAGCAAACTTCCTGGAATCAGCAAAAGTGTTATTTTAGGTGCATTATACCGTTACAATGACGTAAAAACGGCCATTTTGGAAATGACCTATTTAAATAAAGATCTTGTAAAACCCATTTTTGGGGGATTTTGATATGTTGGGTTTCCCCCCCATCCGAATTCCAAAAACCAAGGAAAATTTTACTTTTAGGGTTTTTTTGGGGGGTTTTAAAGGGAAATTTTGTCACAAAATCTACCGACTACAGGTGTGAGAACCCGGGCCCTTTACACCAAAATTTTATTTAAAATTTTGAAATGAAATAAAACTGAACCGAGGACTGGAGCCCATTTTATGCATTTTAATATGAAATATAGAGAGGCTTCCGGATCTTCCCACCCCCGGGCCCGGGGCGTAACTAAAAGTTTTTTTAGGGGCAAAAACCAAATTTTCAGATTACCTTTTTTAAAAAAATGGATTTCTAACACAGTTGTTACAGGGGGAAATCGATTTGTTTCAAATTTTCTGGGATTTTTGCTTAGATTCAAGGTTTTCCTTGGGGGTGAATGTCTTTTTTTAAAATTAAAAAAAAAATGAAAAACTGAGATTTCAGTTTTTTGGGTTTGATTTATTTTTTCCAAAAAAAACCTTTTGGGACCTTTTTCCCAAAACAATGAAATCCCCCTTTAAAAGGGGACTTCAGTGGGGGGATCCGGGAAATTTGGGAAAAGGGGGGCCCCGGTCATGTGGTTTTTGTAAAATTCGATTGGGGGAGGGTTAAAGGGGAGGGGGCTTTAGGAAAAGGGTGTCCCCAGGGGGGAGGCCGGGGGGTTGATAGGGGGCAAAACATGTGATGGGGTAAAACACCGTCCTGGGGAAAGGGTTTAAGGGAGGGGTGGGCCCCCCCCCTTTGAGAAATTTTTTCTTTTTAAGGTTTCTCAGTGCAAAATGGTGATGTCTGTGGTATATTTTTTTAACTGATCGTAGCTTACCCAACAAGTTGCGCGCGCGTCGCGCGCTTGGCATTCCACTTTTAGATTCAGCTCTTGTTCCAATTTTTTTCTGTCTTTTGGTTGTAAAGTAGCCTTTCTTTGTCATATGCGGTAATTGTGTATCGCTGACGTTTATGGAACCAATATTTAAAAAAATGAATGTGATCCCTGTTTAGCTGGACCCCCCCTCAGAAAGACCCTGAAGATCCGGCCCGCATAGGATGACAATACAGGGTCCTCCAGGTATCCACTATTATAGGCTTAGATATTTCTAAATAGCCTCCTAGGGATTTCCCAGGCTAGGGCCCTGACATAGCTGTCGTCTCTGTCCCGTCTCCTTATGACCGTCACCTCGACCGACGTTATCTGTTACATTCTACCATATAAGTGATAATTATGATATATGTGCAATGTTATTCCCGAGGCCTATGTGGACAGTATGCTGCATTTGGCAAATACCTAAGTTTTTGGAGCTTTTGTCATTTGGCATAAGCCCGTTACCAGGGCGTAGCATAATTTGGGCAGGGGGACGACCCCATAGACACTCTCAGCCACCGCGCACCATGACTGGCGCAAGCGCCAAGAGCATTTTGGGCCAAACTGCCTCCCAATCCGGAGCAACACTAGTAATATTTGTAAAATAAACATTAAAATGCAAAACTCAAGGTGGGGTTGCCGCCTTCGCCCCCTGGCTACGCCTGCTCGTTACCCGGGACCCCCAGTAAATTGGCCCGGCATCCCAACCTTTAGAGGGTGCGATGACGCTCCGCATTGCCTTTACACATTGGCTTAAGACTTCGATCGTACACACAAACGTGCAATATGTATTTTTGGGCTATTGGAGAAATTTTTCCATGAAGGATGCGGGATTTTGTTTGGAGGACCAAATACCGCAACGCCTGTAGTCTATAACTTACGAAAGACTTAATAAGAAGGGCCCCTGTACACCCCTTCATTGGATTCGTCCCTTAGTCGCTCACTAAACTCATGAACGCTTCGTCGCAAGCCTTGACGAGATAAAACCCCCGTTCGGTTTTCAAGTTGTATGCCCCAGAGAACTTTTCTAATATGTGCCCATGGTCCTGTGGATGTAAAATCATGGGCGGATTTAAAGGGGCCCGGGGGGGCCCGCCCCCCCCCCCCCTTCCAAAATTTTTGAAGTTTTTGTTCAACATCATAAACAAGGACAAGAGTCCCTATCCAATAAATGGCCTATGCCCTGTGTCCGGAGGAACTTAAATTATGTTTCATTATGTCTCTCAGAAAAGTGGTTATGCAATACTCTGCTCTGACTGTCGCTATACATTTGGCTTATATATTGCCTCAGTACTTATCTCTGGCATTGCGGAGTTTGAATCATGACGCTACTATTAATGGAGTGCTACTTAGTCTAGTACTACTTGCCGCACACAGTCTTGGGAGCGCTGCTTCTACGTTCAAGGGAATTCTTTATATTTAGAGTAATATTTTAGAACAACATTGCCTTGTTAACTATAGCTTGCTGCATATTAACCTTATCTTATTTATTCTTGTTAGTTATTTTCATGGAATTCTGTGACTTTATGGTAAAATTTAAGATTCCCTCATTATGACATTCCAGCGATATTATCGTTCAAAATATACTAAAGCATCCACCATTTTGCATCTAAGCAATCTTAAATTAACAAATTTCTCATATGGGAGGTGTAGGGGATGGCACCCCTCCCCTTAGCCCCTTCCCAAAAATATCTTCAACCCAACCAAAAATAAAAGTCACTGAGTATGAATGCTTCCCGGCCATATCGTATCAGTTCAAAAAATATACCACAGACATCACCATTTTGCATCTGAGCAACCTTAATTAGCAAAAATTTCTCAAAGGGAGGACCACCCCTCTCCTTGACCCTTCCCCAGGACGGTGATTACTCATCACATGTTTTGCCCCTATCATATACCCCGGCCTGCCCCCTGGGGACACACTCTTCCTGAAGACCCTCTCCTTACCCTCTCCCCAATCGAATTTTACACAACCACATGACCTGGCCCCCCTTTTGCAAATTCCGGATCCGCCCACTGAAGTACCATATTAACCGTTATTTCATTGATTTGGAAGGTGCCAAGGTTGTTTTGGAAAGATGATCGAACCTAACTGAAATCTCAGTGTTTCACTTTCTTTCTTCTATTTTCAAAGACATTCATCCCAGTACCTTGAATCTCAGTCAAAAATCCCAGATAGTTGAAACAATCGACTGTCCCTGTAACAACTGTGTTAGTATCCATTTCTTGAAAAAGGTAATCTGATATTTGGTCTTGCCCCATACAAAACTTTATAGTTATCGCCACTGTCCAGGTAGGAAGATCCGGAAGCCTCTCTATATTTCATATTAATGAATGCATAAAATCGCTCCAGTCCTCGCTCAGATTATTTCATTTCTAAATATTAGATGAATGTTGATGTAAATGTCAGGTTCTCACACTGTAGTCGGTAGATTTTGTGACAAAATTTACCTTACCCTCCCCAAAAAATTCTACATAGTGAGAATTTCCTTGGTTTTATGGAGATTCGGATGTGGGGAACCACATATCAAACATCAACCGCATCGGTTTACAGATCTTTATTTAAATAGATCATTTCCAAAATGGCCGTTTTTTACGTCATGTACACGGTATGACCTCAAAAACCTTTATTGCTGATTCCATGATTTTTGCTGTACTCATTTTGTTTGGCAAGTGTTTTTACAATTAATTGACCAACAGTACTACTGTCACCTGAAGTTTCATATTCACATCAATGATCTTACACTAAGTGTCCCGCCCAAACCCAGCCCAAAACGACTGTGTTCTGTCCTGCTACTAGATTCAATCAACATAAAAGGTGTTCTTGATTTCTTGCATTAGTTTCCAGGGTAGTATTTTTTACTTAATTATTTTTAACAATGTTAAAAGGCTAGCATTGGCCGAGCGCACTCAGATAGAAAACAAATTGTGTTTGGTCTTCAACAGTTTGTCCAGGGGTTTCATGGCCCAGGATTGGCTCGAGAGGGCCTACCTTTGGCGAGCGGTCCCTATAAAGACTTGAGAGGAGCGATGGGTTGCGTAGGATTTTGAACAAATTTTTGGCTCCCGAGCGATCCCAAAATTTTGGTTCTTTTTGAAAGATTTGACGTTTGGGGTTTCAGGAATGAAAATCTGAAAAATGGGGGGGGGGGGGGGGACTACGTACAAACTTCTGTCATGAGAGAAATTCAGTCGTACAGGTCCATCGTCGAACTGAGTCTCGCGGGTACGCTCAGGCTGTGTTGTTGTCGGTGGGTGTTGCTCTTCATACGAGAAGTCTGCTAGCAATCATGAAATGCGTGTGAGCAGTGTCAGCGCTGTTACCGCACTAACTAGACACTCGTGCTGAGCAGTGCTAACACCTTATCGTTAGATCAGTAGTGTGCTTCTAAACACATGAGGCTTCGTATGGAAGCGGGAACTCGATGGTGATCAGGTGGCACATGTATATAGGAAGAAAAGAGTGTAGGGGGAGAAACAGGTGCGATAGTGATGCGATCGAGACACCTGAGGCGGCCAAGTGCAGGTGTATCAAGGTTTGTATTCTCACCTGCGATAATGTGCCCTGGGCTACAACCATAGGATGGTACAATTTCGCGACGTGGGAAGGGGACAATCTAGGAGGAAGGGAAATTGAGGGGGGGGTAGGAGGAGAAGAGAAAGGAGGGGGGAACGACCTAGTGATACGCAAAACAGGCATAAATACAAAACGTGGCCGACGCTGGCCAACAATAAGCGGAATGTGTTATAGGAATATGATATAGAAAGAGAAAGATAGAGCATAAAGGGGAAGAAAGGTGTAGATGGTGTGTGTGGGTATGTCAGATAAAACGGGGAGAAGAATTAGCAGAGGGAAACGTCGGTGATTATAGTATAAATTGGATGGTGTAAAGGAGAATATAGGTATGAGTAACATAGGAAGGACGCGAAAGAATAAGATAGAATGTGGTAGAACATTGGGGCTAGGGTACTACTGGACAGGTTAAGGAGGGGTGATCTACGTGGTGTAGGTGGGAATTCTTTGAGATGTAGGAAGGTGATGAATTTGATAGTAGAAGAAGGTATATGATAATAGGGACAAATATTGGGGGCGAGCGTATAAAGTTATCAAAAAAGCACTGCGTAATATGTTAGATTTCCGGCCCAGTAGAAGGGGGAGGAAAGAGGATGGCTCGAGTGGCGGGGGGGGTGTGGCTATTTTGGAGGGGATGAGTGAAAGGAATAAAGAAGTTTTGCAGTTGCTAGATTTGGTCGATCATGCCTGTATCCATCCGGTTTGGGGGGTATTCCATTGTACCTGTAGGGAATTTCAAACTTTTAATTTCACATTTTTTATGGTAAATGAGTCATTCTCAAAATAACCACCTGAGACTATTTTTTAAAAATAAGTAATATTTAATACAACCAATGGCATTTTGAGAATGATGCTCTTAATAACTGTCATTTGCTAAAAAGAACTGTAAACCTTTCATATTCCTAGAATGGACTGTAACTAAGTCTGCCGGATTGATAGTAGCTGTGGTCAATTTGTCCTTAGATTGTGAATAAAAGTATCCTGTTAGTTAGTTCCTCCTGTCGGGTTTGGCAGGTTTTCAGATCTGGGAACATACACATCCTGCGATTAGGCCCTCTCACCGGTTTCACAGAACAGGTTATTGTACCAACGTTTTGTTTTTCTGATTTGTAAAAGCAAAAATTAAGGAAGTGCGGGGGTTGACTGCTAATGTCGCTTGAATTCTGCTGGCTAACCCCAGGTTTAAAAAACAGCAGGTTTTAAAAGACGGAAGGGAGACGTCAGGTTTGTAAACGAAAGGAGATGGAGACTTAATTTCAGATCTATATTATTTTTGCAGTATACTGCAGTATTATAGTTTACTTACATGTTGACTTTAAATAGTATAGTGCATAAACCCTCCTGGTAGTATTGTGATACGGTTCCAACACAATCATATAATTAAAAGCACGCCTTATGGTGAAAAGCAGCATTTTTCAACTGGTGGGGTGGCATGGAGTGCCATGTGTAGGCTTCACAAATTGCCCCCAAGATTGGAACACATAAAAGAAAGTGGAAAAAAAAAAAAAAGTTTCAATCCATTTTTAAAGTGCTCAATTCCCGTTCAAGGACTTCTAATTAGTCTATAAAGTTGTCTTTCTATGATAAGTTCCATATCAAGAATGATATTAATTTTCCATTTTGAACATTCGTCCCTTATCTTTAATCGACCTTTTCCCCTCTCCTTTGGTCCTCCATATTATGAAAAATTATGATAGCACTCATATAGATGTGAAAGTGTCATTTTTACTGCCCGTTTCATTATAACTATCCTTTGTACTTCCTTTTGTACAAGGAATGTCAGACATGGTTTCATTTAACGAATAGTTGCCCATGTATGCATTACTATTATAAACTGTTCACCAGTATTCCAAGGTTGATTTTATATCACAAGCAGAAATCAATCATATACATTACTGCCAAAGGTAGCATTTTATTCTAAAGTCAGAGTTTCAAGCCCAGTTAAAACAGACAGAGCAATTTTATACTTGCAGCTGAGACAATATCCAAAGTTTATTAATGGCAGGTGAAAATTTTGGCAGTGTCACCATTAGCTAGATTCTACTTCCATTTGTTTTTATGCTGTATTAATAACCAGCCTGTTATAATGCTAGAAACAATATGCATTTTGTATTTTAATAAATACAAGGCAGTTAATCGAGCTTTTCTTTTCCTGCTACTCGGGAGAAACAAACTTAGCAACAGGTCACCGTTCTACAACGTCTGTACTGTAGGATAGTAATGTCTGAAGCATTTCATTTAACTAGGGAGTTGCAAATAAGCAACTTCTGATTTAGCATACCACATGCATTGTGTCAGGTAGGGTGCGTTTTGGTATATATCGATATACCAGGTATACCCTGGTATTTTGCTCATACCCATACCGTTGGTACTGAAATTTGTTTGCAAACGAATATACCCTGAAAATAACAGGTATCAGCCGGAAAACATGCCAAAGTACCTAGTAAAAGTAATACCCAATAGAAATACCGACACACAAACTCGTTACTATTACTGTCTTCTCAATGTTTACCCTGTTGCAGGTTAACGGTAAAATCCCAGACACTAACTTTTGGGGCTGTCCATGTGCACCACGCATGTGTACTGAAAAACCACATGTTGCCTGATGTTGGTAAATTTAACCCATAACATGCTATGACTAATGGCTTAAAAATCTTTACCATAGTAGGCCTAAGAGCAGTGCACTATCCCACGAAGTTTCCAATCTGGAATACTTTCATGCACGTAACTGTTTACAGTTTGTCAACTACTCCAAAAACTTGGCGGAAATTGATTCTGCGCAGTACGTTCGTTCACCTCTTAGTGTGTACGGCCAAAATTTTCTTACCTGGAAAATCCCATGCATATTGCATACCGATTATAACGCTATTACTAGCACACAGTACAGCTGTGGTCATTTAGACCCAACAAGTTGCTGTGAACTGTACACGCATCTTTCATGAATACAGTACAGCGACCTAGCTAGCACAGACGAGAGGCAGGCTACGGTACATTTCCACACCCATACTTGCATTGCTTTTTTAATGGGTTCTACGGTGAGCTTGAAAATGAAAGACACGTAATACATTCTCGTTCTTTCATACAAATTAACTTTATTTCAAGTCTTGGCATTATCTTGCTGCAAAGAAGAGGAGAATATGAGAAAATTCATCGTAATGAAAGCATGGAACTTCCATGATGAAAGAGTGAATATATTCGTTGGCCATGAGGAGAGTGCATGCTAATGTTTGATCAATAGTGCAGTTAATGTGTGAAGTACTGGTTCTGCAAAATTTTCCGGTATACATGGTAATACCTGGTATTTGCCAACCGGTATATCGGTATCTGCTTTTATTCATACCGATGCACCCTAGTGTCAGGTCAACTTGGCTTGCAATTTTGGTTTTAGCAATTACAAGTAGCACCATCCAGAGTTCAACTATTGTGATCCTTGGCCTTTTCCCCCGTCCTCCTTTTCAGGCTCCTATTATCCTTATGAAATTTATTACAGGACTTAAGATTGTCTTGAATACTTTCTCTTTATCATTCCTGTTACAGGAAGATGGGTTGAATATATTCACATCGCAGATATATACTTACCCCTAGCTACATCTAATTTGCATTATTCTCGCATGCTGCAGGCTGGTCGGGACAATTCTGACACCGCGCCCTCTATGTCCGCCATCTTGGCCGACAGCTCGTCCTCATTCTCCTTCAGCTGCAAAGCTGCTGCCTCAGAGGTTTTTGGGTCTGCAAAGTCTCGAAGCTTGAATGTATCTACCTGTATTCTTTGCCTATAAAACCTTTTAAATGAGCAACTTTGGTGGTTAATAGTTCCAGCATTTAATAACATATAGACAGCTATCCGAGTGGCATGAAATTTTGTAAGTTAAAGAAATTAAAAAACAGGTACAAGTTGTGTCATGTCAGAATACATAGGTAATGTGAGCATTGCCATACATTTGGAGGCAGTTGCGTAATGCTGAAGTGCTATTACATCTGCAACTTTACAGTAGTATTGTAGGAGTTTGTTCCCTTTAGAGCCAAATTCTTAAAATTTTTCAACGAAGTCCCTCCCTGGAGAACCACACTAGCCAAATACACCAGTGGCTCCTTTATCCAGAAGAGTCCCATCCTTTTCAATCACCACATTCTTGTCAGTCTGTGGTAAGTACTTGTGTATTAGTGTGGGCAAGTATTCTGTTACCTAATACTGGATTTGGCTTTATTTTGCCTGACCTACTGTATATATCTTCCTAGCTGACCAGTACATTGTATCTATTGCCTACTATTCTCATTGAAGTGCATCATCAATGTAGAGCTGTGTAGGATCTGCATCAAATTTTTTAGAGCCTATTGATATCAAATATCTGGGCTTGTTGTTTATAGCCAGGTAGCTTTTTGATGTCGTTTGTGCCCTGAAGATAAGTATTCCTGTACTGTAATTTTAACACACATCAATAACTCTACAGAAGCTAGTGACTAATTGAGCTACCACTTCAGGTATAGGCTCTGTTTATCAAAATGGTCCAAACTGTAAGAGGCTCGTTACTTGTTTGTTTGCTACTGTATCTATAGATCTCAGAGGAGCTTTTCCCTTCCCTCAATATACAGTTTTTGGGGTTTTATAACCTGTAGGTCTTTGGCTGTACTGTATAGCAAGGAAAATGTCTGTGAGGCCTACTTTTTCGCAAATGTGGTAAACCTTGTTTCACATATTTGCGAGTGAGAATTTGCTTTGCAAGGCAACCAACATAGTTCTTTTGCAAACTAAACGAAAGTCCTTTAGTGGTCTAAATTTTCGCTAGATACTTACTTGGTCCCGCGAAAGTGGAAAAATTTAACGTCCCGTAAATTTCCCAATAAACAGTACTTTGTGACTCTTTTTAGTCTGTACTATCTGTAGCATCGTAAGTAGGCTACCCTGTGTACACGGTATAAAATATTGTGTATGTTGATATGGTCCTGGAATATGTCAAGTTGTGCTGCGAATAATACCTATAATTGTCATAGACCTACAGATTCATGGCAATGATGTCACAGACATATTCTAGACCTATAAATTTTCTGTACCTAAAAGTATTAATCAATTGTCTTTGTCTTGCCATTTAAGTAAGAAAATTGTAAGTATATTTATTTTATATATATTTTTGTAGACTTTATGCTATCAGACATATTGTCCTTTTTTTCATCCACGTACATTTGTGTGCTGTATGACTGTGAAGCTTACTGTTTCATCACCACCTTGGTCCTATCTATCTCACACATCTTGTCTAACTTGCATGCCGCAACTTAAAATGACCCGTTGTGCCTTTTAATTTATCTGGACATTGAGTGTCCAGATGGTTTTCCTGACATACCCAGAATTGAAAATATACTGGTTTTCTTTCAGAGGCTAATGTACTACATGGAAATATTGCGTTGGTTTTAACATGAAAATTATGGTATTTTGTAAATCAACCACTAGTTATAGATACAGAATGATGGATATTTCACAATAAGACAGTAAGACGTAGCCGTCTTTTCCAAGTGAGGTTCTCACAGAAGTAGTTCATTACTGTTGTTCAAGAAAAATTTGTTGGCCCAAACTTCACAAAATTTAAGGAGTTTGTTGTTGAAACTTGAATTGGTTTTTACTAATGATTTATGCTGTTTTCTTTGTATGCCATGTTGGTGCTTTCCAATGCAGTATGGCCCTTTAACTCTTCTTAAAGCTCTCTTATCTCACAACAATAAAAAAATTCGCCCTGCTATAAAGTTAACTTACTAGCCTTCCCCAATTTAAACAAAAACACTGACTAGTACACCATACAAGACAGATACCTGCACTAGAATTTCAATTGCTTGAGGCCATAGTGGCATACAGTACCTGAGCTTAATTGGAACAGAAGTTACGCTGTACACAAGTCCATTGCGACCAACTTGAGTGCAGCTATATTGTTTTGAGATGATGTCCATCAAAGTGCAGCCATCAACTGTAATTAGAATATGGTTAACTCCTAAATATGTTTGGGCAGGAATTGCTGGCACCTCTCTGGTTGGGAGATGCCATAGGATCCCCTTTAGTTCTTTAGTTATAGGTTTCTGTCTATTGTATAAAGGTACAGAATCTTTGGAACGACCTTGAAAACCTTGCCTTTTCCAGTATTACAGTCATTCAGATCCTAAAGATATAGACTCTAAATTGTAAGTCTAATTCACAGTGTATTATCTGAGTCTTCATATCATTTCCTTTTCGTTGTCTTTACATTCAAGTCTTTTTTCATGGAAGCAGGCATAGCCTATTTGTTCGTCTGTGTAAGTATACTAGTACTATACATTATGTCTGAGGGATTGATATTACAATTGAAACCAGTAAGGCCAATTGGCTTTGCACTGGCATAACATTTGACAGCAGTTGTTGGACTGATATCACCAGGTCTTTCGCTCCTCTCTACCTCCTATTTAACCTATGTACGCCATTATTGCCCCCATACCTGTCTGGCAAAAAACTAATGAGGCCCGCCGAAACCCCTAGCAGTAGAGGGCGCCCTCAACCCCAATCGTCCCTCTGCATTTTTGCCTCATCGTGTTTTTTGACACTCTCAACTTTGTCTGGTCTGGTGGAAACTACGCTATTTTCTTTTTCATCCTACTACTTACTATCCACACCATATAGCACCGTGTTGACGATCTCTCGCCGTTTGTGACCTAAAATCATGAGTATCCTCTTCTCGTAGGACTTTTTTACGTTTTCCTACCTGTAATTTGTTCGAGATTTTCGCCTCTGCGCGATCCTCTAGTATGTGATTTTGTCCATGTACCAGTCTCGCGCCGCCTTTTGTTCTGCGTCTTCAGGGCCTCGGGTTCGGTCGCGCCCTTGTGCCGCCTGTCCCCTTCCCTTTCCCCCCCTTATTATGTTGGGGAGTCTCTCCCCTCCTCTATTCCGTTCATGTTAGTTTCCCCGTTCTAGAGGCTTATTTCGTTCCTTAGAATTTCCTTGCTCTCCTAGCCTTGACGTTCATGTTTCTTAGTCAGTTTCTCCTAGGCCTATTTGACCTTCTCCTGCATGTTTCTGTCAGGTCGTTCTCCTAGTTTGCTAGGTTGCAAGCATTCTCTCTCATATTCCGTTTTATATATGTTATTTTGATATGTGTATTTCGTTTTTTTTTTATCACTGCTTGATATGTGTATTAATTTTTATAACCACTTGATTTGTATTACGTTTTTTTGCACTTGTTATGCCTTCCACGTTACCGGCCTTGCTTCCCGCTGTGTGCTCTCTTGCGCTAATCCGGCTTGTCCGGTTTCCCACAGCGGTTGGCAAGGCTCCCTATTGTTCTCCTACTCGCTGGTTAACGTGGTTTGTTTCCGTCCGTTGTTGTATGCCCTTATCGTTTTTTACCCAGATTTGACCAAATGCACTTTGTGTAAGAAGTTTAAACAATATAACCGGCTTGGTACACACCACGAAATATGCCGCGCTTGCAGAGATGGTCCGTGAGCAACCGTGCCAATTATGCCGCACCTGGTCTTCCCGTGAATTGGAATTACTACGTCCAAGATCTCAGAGAGAGGAAAATCAATTGCCAAGAAGAAAGGCGCAAAGCAGTAAATCTTGCGCAAATCCTCCAGGGCTCCTCTCATAAGTCTTCAGCCACGAACCAGCAACTCCAGGAAGAAATCCGTTCCGGTACACCAGTCAAAACCCCATTGATAAGGCAAATGAGATCGGTACGGGCGCTGCTTCGTGTTGGCAGGTCTCCGAGTCTCGCCTCGAAGATCGGTTTGTAGCGCTGCTATCACGCAGGTTCCCCGAGTCTTCCGGAAACAATGGGATCGTAGTAGCGCTGTTAACCCAGGCTTACCGCATCTCCAGAAATCCCAACCAGAGGGCCGTCGTGGACGTTTCATCCCTTTGCTTACCGAGCCTCTTTCCAGGCAATCCAGCTACTACCTTCTCTGGGAACTGTGAGACCCAGCAGAGCCGCCGATCCAGAGACCAGGGTTTTTCCGGCGACAATCCCATGGACATTTCGTTTTCGTCCAGCTTACATTCCAACTGTGCCACACAATATTTCAAGGGCTTCCAGGATAGGGGCCGCTCCAACACCGCTCCAGTTCCAAATCAAGAAGAAAAAACGCTGTCGTCGCCATTCATTCCTCTTCTTCCTCCTCGCCACGCACCGAGTTTACCGTGCCGCAGAGGAGACATAGTCCACATCTGACTTCCCCACGGAAGCCCTGTCTCGGCTAGTCACTCTACGTTCCCAATCCGCGGCCGTTTAGCCACTCCCAGTCAGCCTTCTCAAGACCAACCGTCCACGTCTATTAACTCAGGCCGTCTTCCGATTCCCCTCCTACTTCCAGAGCACAGACCTGACTCTCCTCTGAAGTTGGAGAATCAGTTTCGACCGGGGATTTTTCCAGGTTCCATGTCAACACCCGATCTCCTCTCGTTCACCGCTCCCGTTCTCATATATTCCATGGATGGCTTCGGAGGATTCAGACGATGCAACCCATTATGGGAACCTCCTTTTTTTTCCAAGGAAATCATTTGAAGAAAGCCGTGAAGTTGTTGTGGACAGCTGGGGTTGATTCTCCACCCGTTCCAGAATTCCTCCCTAGCAAAGAGATCAAGCTTTCCTCTGAACAAATCTGCCGGCCCAGGAAACCAGTAATGCCTGTCGACTTACTGAAGGTGTCTTTACAACATTCGAGAAACCGTATTCGAATGCCCCAGGGCCAAAAACCCGCTGAGGTTTTGGCTTCCTGTCCCAAGAGACCAGTCATGCGTACTTCCACATCAGTGATGAAGATTTCAATCCTTTTTCTCTTTGCCTGGGGGGGGGGTGGGGGGCTGCCGGCTATTCCAGATTCTTGGCCTTGGGACAAAACTTGAAGTCCGCCCGTGCCAGTCTACTCCAGAGGCCTATTTTCCAGATCACGACAACTAAAAGGTACCTTCACATCCCTTCATGGCATGGATTGCTGGCCGCCAGACTGGTATGAATTCACTTCCTCTCCCTCCTATTATTCGCCGAGGTTGCTGTCCAAAGCCTTTAGACAGTCTGGTTGTTTCAGATGAAGTCTCCCGGAAAGACATTTGGCGCCATAGTTAACAATGCTGGGTTCCTAATCGCCGTCTTTCATACGATCATTTGCCAATCCGCAGTAAGACCTCAACTTGACAGAAGGGAACTGGTCCTGGATATATCCACTGGCCGTCTAATAAGAGAAAAAAAGAGAAAGGAAAAAAAAAAAGATATCGGGAAAGGAGACAAATTCGCTTTATGAAGTTACCTTCTTTCCGGCACCATAACCTTTCGGCGCGGAAAGTTTGAACGAACAACTTACTACAGAGATCAAACGGAAGAGGAGCATATACAAACAGAGCAAGGCCGATTTCACCACATGTCCGGTACAAGGAAACCTCCTGCCTCCTTCTAACCCCAGAAGATCTCCGTCCGATGGCTTTCTCCCGTCGTCAGGCCGCCGTAGATAAGTGAAAGAAAGGCCCTTCCGGCTATCTCATCGCCGCCGAACCGTCGTACCTCAACAACAGCGCGAAGACCTTGTTCTCAATCTCTTCCTCAATGAGGGCTTCTTAACCGTCCTCCAATCAGTTCCCAGTTGGCCGTTCACTGCGAGGTTTCTGACCGCTCCAGCTTCCCGGCTTACTCGGACGGGTTCCCAGAACCCAGAGCCCCTAGGATGCCCCACATCCTACCGACCAGCTCCCATCGGTAAGGGGGGAGACTTTTACCCAGGTCGCAGAGGAAACTGGGGTATGAATCCTGTTCACGCGGACCGCCCCGTGGGTCCCGGAGTATCTTAAACGGGGCGAGAAAGGCTACAAGCTGGGTAGTTCACACAGATCCCCCTCCGAATAAGGGGGCCTCTTCAAGTTACTACCTCCGATTCCCAGGGTCCAAAGGAAGTATGCAAAAAAGAAAAATAGTACAAAACACAGCGCACGGCTCGGAGAAAAGAGATCTTCAGACCTGATCAAGAAGAAAGTCGGTGTACACATCTCAAAGGTTTTTCCAATACCCGTCTCTAAAAAACCGTCAGGGACTGCTCGACAATATTACCTTTTCTTTCTTATTTTTTCTTCCTCACTCCGAAAGAAAACCGAACTCGTGGGAAGGACCCATCAATCATAAACCTCAAGCCGTACTGAACACAAGTCCTACATCCGACCAATTTTTCAGAATGGAGACTTTAGATCCTTATTATTGTCATCTCTTTTCATCAAGGAGTCGGTCTGGGCAACATCGATAGACCTAAAAGATTGGCCTCCTTCACATCCTCAATCCACCCGTCACATCAAAGGTTCTTAAGGGGTGTTGGGGAGGCGGCTGTGGGGCGGCCGAGGGAGGTGGGGGGGGGGCGCTTGGGGGGGAGCGTGGGTGGGGGCGGCGGGGCTTCGAAAAAGGGGGGCGCGGGAGGGGAGCCAGGGGAAGGGGGGGGGGGAGGGCGGAGAGGTCTTGGGTGCCGGGGTAGTGGAGAGCAGGGGCACGTTTATTGCCCGCTAAAATAGACTAAAGAAGTTAATAAAAGAATAAGATTAAACATCAAAAGATAAACAGCAGAATACACGAACTTAGATGCTGTCCGTGCCAGGCCCTCCCTGTTCGGACTTCCACCGCTCCAGAAGTGTTTATAAACAGCGGGTCACAAAAGCCGTCCTGGGTTTCCTCCGAAAACACCAGGCATTTCTCGTGTTTGCCCTACCTGGACGACTGGTTAAACTTTTGTGGGCCGCATCAGCTCAAAAATCCTATCCTACCCTCCCACCAATCTCGCAACAAAGTTTACTTTCTACTATACCAGACTTTTCTATTTCCGCAACGTAATTTTGGCTCCATAGCACCTCACAAAGGGGTCTGCAGTTTTGATTGTTCAGGGGCCATACTTTGCTGAGTGCACTGCTGTGTGTGATAATCACATCATGTGACACATCAGGTAGTTTAATTATCAAAGGGGGGAGACGAAGTGCAGTCATCAATTTGTCAAATTCCTATGCCCCAAATTAAAAAATGTATTTTTGACAATATTCTGGGCTTAAAACCAGCAATACAAAAAATGTACTCTGCGCGTAGCAGATGATATAAGTTTCCAGCCTCCCTATTCCCCAAGTTCGCTCTTTCAAGAGTCTATCTCATTGTCCCTTCCCCCCACCCTCCCTCCAGAAAAGAAAAGATGATGACAGCAACCTCAGTTAGTCATTTCTATTTTATACTTTCCATTTGGGCACCGGATAACGCTCTTACTGTAAAAAGTACTGTCCACGTAACTAATGTATTTAACAGTGTCCTAAGAAACACACTACGTTTAAGTTAGCTTCAAAGCCCACAAGTGTGGGTAGAGCTTTATGGAGCTAATGTGTTACTGTGGGGGTAAAAGTGTCTGTCGCTTCTCTTCAAAGCTTTCATTTCCTACAAAAATTGTGTCACATTTTTTCTTAAATTTTCGTGGAGGACCTTCATTAAAAAGATTGTTGACACAGTTTGTTCTTCTGCAAAAGGATTGGGTGGTAGGAATTGGGGGAATTTTGATAATTTTCTGACATTTATTTCAGTGATGACATTCCTTTTACAGCTCTGAACTCTTTTGGTACAGTGTATTATATGTAGGTGTCTCGTATCAGGGGGTGACCTTATCTGAGGGAAGTATGTTCATGGTTTTCAAACTGGGAACTTGAATTTTCCTGATAGCCCCTACAGACAACAAAGTTTGAAACATGAGAGTATTTTTCAGGAAAGTTGGCTGGACTGGAAAATATTAGGCAGCAATCAAGTTACTTTTTAAAGATCTTCATCAGCCGGAGTCTGCTGGTTTGATGTATAGAGAACGTGATGTTTCTGACAAGACTGCTAACTTAGGTCTAATAATGTAGGTACTGCTATAAACATTACTACAACACTTTGGGACCAGGCAGTGCTATGTTATTTCCCTTTTCTTAAAACAGGTAAGTGCACTTTAAAAAAAATAATATGACAGTTCTACTTCATCTAAGTAGGGGATTTTGAGAAAATACATCCAGATACTAGGCATAATCAATTTTCATAGGTGACCTACAAGGGTGAATGTTTATATTACTCCCTAGGGTAACTGTCCCTGCATGTGAAATTTGTATTTTTCAGGTATATCAATAAGAGGAATTGAAGTAATTACAATACAGTCCGCCTCTGAAGAAATCTAGAGTGGACATCTCACAGTTCAATATGTGAGATATGAGGGTGGTGTGGGTTTGAGAGTTTGCATCTTGCAATTCATCTCAGTGCTAAACACTGGCATTGTTTTGGGAATTTTTTCCCTAGCAACCAAAAAAGTGTCATCCTGGTGATAGTTTCAAAATTAAAATGTGCATATTCTTTGTTTGGAAAAGCAAATTGTTATGCACACTACTTGCTGTACTCCCTTCCACCCTTATTTCAAATTGTTGGGGGGTTTTGCGTGTTGTTTCTGCTCTTTGAGACCCTCCATTGCTGGGAAAAAAATTTTCATAGTAGCGAAAACCAGAAAAAAGTGCTTTTTGTCGTATCACTCGTTAAAATACTACGTTTTTCAGTGTTGAATGGTTAATGACATTTATGTCTGTATGTTCATATTTGAAAATTTTGGTTTTGGCGTTCAGTACTGAGCTTTAAACAATAAAAACTAAACCTTGCGAGGGAATTTTTTTTGCTCTAGCAACCCATAGTAACTGTGGTGTGTTTTCCGGTGATTGATCTCAATGAATGCAACTTGGGAAAGTGGGAGGTGTTTGCTAGGACATCATTCCCAAATGTATCTATAGATCTTAGGTCCTCATTAAGTACTTTCCCTGCGGAGGGGATACTAATGAAGCAAGACATGAGTATCCTTTTAAGACCATTGGCTCACCGCTTGTGAATGGAAAACTTTTTTAAAACTGGACTTTTTTTGACCATGTTAGTGACACTTCACAATACTAACGTCTCAGGTTTGTTCGTTCTGCTACATAAGGCACCAATGGATTCATAATAAAGGTTGAGATCAAACATAAAAACCAACAACACACTTACACAACACACATCTCCCGAACCCAATGAGAGTTTCGGGGCCCCTTAAAAAAAGCTCACCCCCCTCCTGTTTTTCAACATTCATTGTTTTCACATTTTGGCCAGAATTGACCACACAGTTTGTAACAAGATTTGAATCAATCAGGCGAGTAGAAAGGGGAATTGATGGATACCAAGATAAAAAGCCACTATAACATTGTGTGCATCATCCATGAGACCACCTCCTTTTTATGGAAATCCAAAATAGACTAATTGAAACCTGATGGGTGCAGCGCACTGCATTAGAGAAAGTCATTCAAAGGGTTGAGGCCACTGTAACATTGGCTACTTATCTGCTCGTTTTAATATTCATCAAAATAATTAGATTATGAAGCCTCAGCTTTCGTTTATTGGATTTTGCCGGCTCACAAGGAGCAGTTTGGTCACATGAATTTGTGTCTTCTTTTATGGACTCTGCATATGATTTTTTTTCCAGTGCGAATAAATCTTCTTCATTTAACAACACGAATCGACTACGAACATATGCATGATGCAGCATTCATTCCTCTGCCATGCCTATATTTTGAACTATTCTTGAATTGGAAATGTTTGATCATTTCCCTCATTTCACCAACTTTAACCACGTTTATATGTGAATATCAGACAATTTTGAGGCAAAGAGTATCTTGAAGGTGATAAGCCTAAATGCAGTTCTATTGACGTTTCTCTTTTATGGTCAAGGACACTTAGTGTGATGCATCTCAATTTTTGGCCCTTATAAGTGAGCCATGGCAAGGCCATTTGCCCATTTTTTAAATACCTCACGTCAATGATGTATTTGATCAAGAGAAAGCAGGTGGTCAAATGTTTTGGGGCTTTTTAATTGTTGTTCAGAGACCATCTGTAGGCTTTGAATCTGTATACTTGCCTGCCAGTACAAAAACTGTCTAGTTAAATTAAATTCATTTGAAAAATTAAAAAAAAAAAACGTTTTTTTTTGCAGAACATTTGCACTTAAAAAATATATTTTTCAAACACTTTTTGTTCCTGTACAGGGGTTTGCATATTATTATTTAAGCAGCTGTGATGTGGTTGTCATGATCTTCGCCTTAAATGTAATTCTAGTTAATTGACTTCATATTAGCCTCTTCATCTTTATCACATGAGGAAGTTTGCAAACACACGAACTACATACTACATGTTTATGCTTGGTATGGTTTTCACCGGAGAAACTCGAAGGTGGGATTCAACACACAAGAATTATTCTCCTTAGCTTTTGCTGCAAATTCCCATTAAGCATTAAGGTTTTTGTGAAGTTAACAGTAATTGGTTTTCTCAGAGCTGTCAGCCTGCCTTGCCTAAAAACAAGAGAGATTTGAAAAATTAGTTAATGTATCAAAACAAGAGGGAATAAATGATATATGTGGACCAAATCCAACTGCAACCATTTAGTGAAAATAATTGTATGTTGTTCACTTAAGTTTACCAGAAGAATAAATTTTTTTATCATTGTCCTCTTGGAAGTGGATTGTTCATTTTAAGGCCCAGTTTGGTTGGTTTCTATGGTTATTGTTGGATTAACACTTCAAAATTAAAGTTTGCACAGAGATGTCGTGAAGAGTTATACCTCTGTATAACTAGGAGAACTTTAAAATTTTAGAAGTTTTTTACTGTAATTCTGTATTTCCCATAGGGGGCGGATATTGTCAATATGTATATGGCATTGTCGTATCGTCAAAACCGGCACAATGATTCAGATATTTAGCTGTAAGAAAATTCAAACCTTACATCTTTAACCATTGTTGTGCAGAACAATACCCTTTATTTAATTTTTATGATACATGAACGGTAGAATACAGCGCCCTACTCTCTGCACGTTTTCCTGTCAACAAGGTGAAGGTAGTGTTAAGATCACACTCTTCCCTCGCAGTTTGTTCAAGCTGTCTTATAACACTGAGATCGTTTCATAGTGGAGGCCTGTGCTGTGAACAAAAGATTATACTTGCTGTTTCCATTAAGGCTGCATCTACCAACACAGAAGGAAAACACTAATACTTTTTTTTTTTGTAGGACCTTACCTGTACGCATGAATTGCATGTTATTGGTTGTGTGTTCTAAATATAACACTCCAATAACAGTGATTGTGTTTGAAGAACACAAGACCTACCCCATTATATCTGCTACTGGCATATGTTAATTTATGAAAGCATCAATCATGGATGTAGTTAGGGCTTTGAGGGCGCAGCGTAAGTGCATGTTATATCTCGTGTATTAGTGTATAGTTAGTTATCTGGGGTTCCTTGTATTCAGGGGTTATCTTATTAGAATGTGGTTTACATAAAAGGGAACCCATATTTTTCAGCCTTCGTTTAGTATTAAACCTAATGTTTTTATAATTTTCCATGCTTTTTAGCTGTTCCCGGGTTTGGCCCCCTGATTTACTGTTTTTTAATTAGTGCATCCCGAAAACTAGAAATAAAATGTCAGTATGAAACCGGTGCGTCCCATGCTCAACTCCCCTTAACTGAGTTTTTTGGGGGGGAATTTTCACCTTTTTTTTTTAAAATTCACTTTATTTTGCACATTGGGGTTTTTTGGAAAAATGCCTAGTTTATCTTTTGCATGGATGTTGATGGGGTTTTTTAGTGTTTGGGGGGGGGGTAAAAAAAGGGTTTAAATTTTGGTTTTTGTAGCATAAAAAATTTAAAATAAAAAATATAGAAGCGTGCTTTACTTAAAAGTACTAGTTTTTATAAAGTAGGTGATCAGACAAAATTGGGGATTTTTTCCCCTTCATATAGGCTGCTCTTTTTTTTGAAAACCACCCAAGGGCCTGATTATACAGACAATTCATTAAATTTTCTCTGTATGAAAAACACACCTTTTAGCCCATATTGTCTTGGTTTAACTCTGTTTTTATTCATTTGGTTGGTCTTTGGGGCTGGTAAAAAAAAAATTTTTTATTTAAAAATTGGTACCAATCACTTTAAATGGGAAAGGGTTTCCCCTCAAAGAAAATTTGGGGAAAAAAAGGGTTTTGGAATTGCCCTTTCTTCACTTTGGGGGGGGGGGGAAAAGGGGCGACTCATCACTTTTATGTTGTACAAAAAAAATCACCCAGCTGTAAAATAAAAAAAAAAACTAATAATTGGTACCATCATTTTAAACCGAAAAATAAATTTTCTGAAAGAAGGGGGTTTAAACCGTAAACACTCTGTTTTAAATTTTTTCTGGGGCATGAGTATGCCAGTACCCTCCTCAAGTTTTAAATTTCCCTTGATTTAAAATTGTTAGAAAAAAATATTTTAAGGGGAAAAGGGGTTTAGGTTTGCAAACTTGTGTGTAAAAAAGAAAAATTAACAACGGCAGTGTAAAAATTTTTTTTGGCAAATATTAAGGGGGATAAAGCTTCAAAATGAAAAGGGGGCCCCCCTCTGAAGGGATTTTTTCACTTAAGGTGTGCCCAAAAATTTGGTTTTTAGGTTGTGAAACGGTTTTAAAAATATCACAAAGATACTGACAACAAAAGGGCAATTTAAAAAAGGGATTGGGGGCAATTATTAAAGTAATGAAGACTTTTTTGGCCCCTTGTGAAAAGCACCACTTACTTTTATAGGAATGCTTTAAACTGGGGAAAAAGGTAGGTCAGTTTTTAGCTCATTGAAACTGCTGGAATGCGGGGCTTTGGGAATTATACACTTTTCTTAGTCACCCAGACATATAAATTTTACACAATACCAGGGCAATACACTTGGGGAAATGTTTCCAGGAAATTTTTTAAAATTTACACTGGGGTGTGATTATTGTTTATTATGCTATTTGGGATTTTTGATGTAAAGTCATTTTTGAAATTTTTCCTTTTTTTTGGGTTTTTGGGGGGGGGTGTTTTTTGAAAATTTATCTTTGTCATAATTTTTTTAAAAACCGGGGATATATCATGCTAAAATATTAAAATTTAGAAGTATTGCAATTTGGGGTATTCAGAAATTTTTCCTTTTTAATTGCTACCCGGGTTTGACCCCAAATTTTAGGGGGCTGATCTCTAGGGTCAAAGGGGCCCTTTGGGATAGTTTATCTTACCCATTGTTTGGGAAATACTTATATTGTCACCATAAATTTTAAAATTTGGGTGCCCCCCTTAGGATTCCCGGTTTGGAATTTTTAAATTCCCCAAACCGTGGGGAAGGTTGGCATGATGGGGAGCCCACTTATTGTATCCTGAAGGGTTAAAATTTTTTTAGGGGGATACAAAAAGTTTCTTGGGAGACAAGGATACATTGAAAAACAAAAGGCCAATTAAAATCTCCCAGGAAAAATTCTAAAAATTCTCCCAAAATAAGGGTTTTCTTAACCCCCCACCCAAACCCCCCCCCCAGTTAAAAGTCCCGCCTACTGCATTCTCATTCAAAGCTAAAAAAAAAACCGTAGCCCTTTTATTGCCCCCGGAAAATCCTTTCTAAATGCACTACCTTTTAGCGATTTTAAACTTTGGAAAATTTTGGGTTGGCAAAGCAAGGGCCCCCACTATAATCACATTTCCCTAGATCTTTCACAAGTCCCCTTTTACCCCAAACAGAAAATAAACTATCTTTGAGGTTTGGGGTTAAAATCAAAACCCAAAAAATGCCCAGCGGGGTTGACAAACTGGTGTATTTGGGGAAACCCGCTAGAAAATTTTCTTTTGGGTTTGGGAAATGGGTTTTTTTGTTTCAATTTTTTGGACATTGAATTTGCAAACTTGAAAAATGTTTAAAGCCCAAAATTCTCATTTTTCCCCTTTTTAGGGGAAAAAAGGGGTAGATCCATGGATTTTAAAGTGAAAATCAGGTTTGTTTACTTTCAGTGCCAGTTGGGGGGAAAAATGGAAAATTCAGATAACCCCTTTTCTTGTTTTCTGCACCTGTACATAGTAGAAGTGTGCATAGAAAAATATGTTTTATAATCACTCTTGGGACCTGGCATGCTTAAAATGAAATTTTTTCACTTTGTGTACCTACCACACGCAGACATGTGCCTCCCTTTTTCCCCCCCAAAATGGCTGATCTATTTTGCTCCTACTTACCTCCCCCTTTTGGGGAAATAAGGGAAGCCCCAAATTTGGGCAACAAACAAAAAGGGAGAAAGGTAGGTAGGCCCCCAGTATGAAGTTTTTATTTTCCCCTGGGAATTAAACAAGGGGGCTTAGAGCAAATGTGATGGAAAGGGTTGGGGCACCTCTTTGAGAGGGTTATTTCATTTGCCAGTAGCATTCGGGGAGTATAGGAGCTGTCCAATAGTATAATAGGTACTTAATTTTGGGGTCATAGAACCCCCCCCCCCAGGAGGGGTTTGGGGATTTTGCATCGCCAGTTTCCCACCGGTTTTTTCCAAAATTTTTTGGCATGGGACCTTTTGGTTTTTTTTTGGCAAAATTTTTTCCCCCTAGAAAAAAGGGGAAAGGTTTTAAAAACAAAATTTTCCCCCCCTTTTTGGGAAAATGGAAGGGAAATTTTTTTGGTTTACAAAAGTGGAATTTCATTTTAAAATTTTTTCCGAGGGGGAATTTTAAAATTTTTTAAATTTTACAAGACAGGGGGGCCCTTTTCCCAAAAATTTTTTTTCTTTTCCTTTTCCCCCCCATGGTACTTTGGGGGCCTGGCCCCAAAAAACCAGGATCCTTTTTTTTTCCCTTAAAGGGGGGAAAACGGAGTTTTTTAAAAAAGTTTCCCAATTTTAAAGTCCAACAATTCAAAAAAAATTTGAAAACGCAAAGAAAATAACCCTTTTTTAAAAACCCCTTTTCCCCCGGGAAAATTTGGGTTTTTTTAACCCCCAAAAATAAAACGTTCAAGGGGTTGGGAAAGGGGTTTTTTCCCAAAGGGGAAAAATGTAAGGGGCCCCTTTTTCAAGCTCAATTTTTTTTGCAACAATGTCTGAAAATTCCTCCACAATTCGGTTTTTTTTTTTTGGGGAAAAAATTTTAAAGGGGGGGGTTGGGGTTAAGTCTTGTTTGGGTTTTAACACCGGGGGTTTTTTTTTCCTTTTGAATTTCAAATTTTTTTTCTAAGTCTTCTTTTTTCCCCCAAAATTTTTAACCCTTAAATCATTTTATTTGGGCCCCACTTTCCCCAATTTTTCTGGTTTAAAAAAAAAATTCCCAAAAAGGGGAAAACCCAGAGGGGGGCAAAAAATTAGGTAAAATTATTTTAAACTTTTTAAAAAAGGGAAATAAATCCCCGTACTTTAGAAGACACTTTGGGCCAAACCCGGCTATGCCATCTGGAAATTGAAATCCAAATTAATTCTTCTGAAACTTTAAAAGTTATGATTCCTGTTAATTCAAACCTTGACTGACTTTTTTCAAATGCACCCAAACAAATTTTGTATTTTAAAAAAATTTGGTCAAACATAAATTAACAAACCATCCAATTTTTAATTTCCTATATTCCCCATGGAGGGCCTTTTGGGGGGACTTCATTGTTGGTTTTCCAAGGGTTAGTTGAAATTAATGGAGGATTCGCAGTCAAGTTTCAATCCAAGAAGTATTTTCCCCATTTCACATTTTTAAAAAAATGGGGTTTAAAAAGTGAAAAGGTTTATATTTAAAAAATTTCCCCCGCTTTTAAATTGTTTTAGTTGGAAATTTTTTTTTTTTAAAACCTTACTAAAAAAACAATTTTTTTTAAACCCCAAAAAAATTTCTTGGGGAAAATTGGCCTTTTATTAATATCCAAAA
>JAIZAY010001357.1:0-15895 GCA_029531755.1 Holothuria leucospilota
GCCCTCAACCCTAAACCCCTAACCCAACCCTAACCCTAACCTAAAGGTCACAGGAGGGGTCAATGTGCAGATTAAGCAAGAGGAGTTAGAAGAAACATTTAGGGATAGGGATTTGAGGGTTTAGGAGGACTGCGTAAGGGTGACTGAGAGTTAGGGTTGGAGTTAGCTTTGCAAGAGAGTTAGGGTTGGAGTTAGGGGGGTTTTGAGGGAGTAGGTCTTGCTAGGAGTCAGGGTGGGAGTCAGGGTTGCTGTGCGCGCAGGGTTTCTAAAGTTAGGGTGACCCCAGGTTTAGGTCAAAGGTCAAGGGGATAAATTTCAACTAGAAAAGAGTGTCAATGAAGCAGGAAAAACAGTCAGTAGCCGTTTTCGGACCATCAACTTTGAGACAGCAAGAGCGATCCACTAGAAAAATGAATCCAACCTGTCTGAAAGTATCTGAAAGTTACACTAAAAGTTTGGTCGCGATCGCTTATCGACGGGCGGAAGGAGAGAATTTCTCCGAAGGTGACTTTTTCGAGTAGTTTTTCCTCCGTAGTTTCTCGTAGCGAGTCTCGATTGGCACGCGCGTGGTATGGCTAGAAAGCTCTTGTCAAGACGCATTGGCTTTATAAATTTGGCATAAAATTGTCGGAAGACCGTGCGGGCCATCTAGAGTGGCATGGGGTGCATCTTCTGCGGGCACAAACAAAAGACATTGTTAGGAAGACCTGAAAATTTACAGTAAAGCAGTTAACGATGCTGGATGCAAACTCCAATGCACTGAATAGTGCAGTACACGCGGGAGTGCTGGAGGCAGCGGGTGGGTCCATTCAGAATGGGTAACTTGAAAATGAGTACTTTACTTCATTGCATGACCAGTGCTACCGGCACTTTCTTTATTGGTATGGAAGAGGACAGATGTAATGTAAGGTCACGCTTGACATTTTTCAGAATGCTGGTGTGTGGCTAGGGGCCTACAGAGTGTCCGTGCACTGAAAGTCAGCAAGCTACTGCATGTCCCCACATATATGTAGGCGACCTATACATAGGCTAGGCCTACGTGGTTAGTGTAGTAAGCATAGGCTAATACACATGATCATTCCTGTTTCCATATAACAACTTTGTGGCTGGCAACATAATGCATGTCCTGTCCTCGTGTATGGTACAGATATGGTAGACACCCTTCTCTGCAGTGGATTTGTGCCCAGGCACACACACTATTCTACACAACACAAAACCTAGGCCAAGGATTTATCATGTTACATCTTGGCTATACATAAAATAGAATGCACTTGCATCATAGTCGCCTCGTGCAGTATTACTACAAAGGTGCATAATTTTAATTACTTCAACGTGCATTACGAGCTATCAGCCTGCCTGCCTATAGTCCTTCAGTATATTAATCTGCCTGCATGACCGGCAATTCATACGGAGGTACTTATATGCATACTCTTCTCCCGTGGAGTTCTCAGTTGTTCTTTCATGCATGCAAATGCCTGCACTGATAGTGCAATTAAGTTCATGACAGGTTTTTTCCGCCATGTAATATATTAAGTAACTCATTGATCCTTGCTCACTTCATAAACCACAATATAAGCGGTACTGTCACTGTTCTATACTGAGATGCAGATTACATGATAGTCAGTATTAAACCTAACGTGTTCATAGTGACTGTTGGCAGAATGATAGTCCAAGTATTTATAATTTACATGGTGAAGAAGAGAGGCAGACCATAGGAAGTGGTGCCTGAAGGGCGAAGAGACACGAGATTGAAAATTTTACAGTAACATGCGGTTTAACGATGCTGGGATGCAAACTCCCATGGCACTGCAATAGTGCGGTACACGCGGGAGTGCTGGAGGCAGGGGGTGTCGTGGTCCATTGCACGAATGGGCTTAATAACGTGAATAATAATATGACTTTAGCATTCATTGCATTTGGCATGACCATTGCTACCCGGCACTTTCTTTAGTTGGCTCATGGAAGAGGTACTAGTTGGTCAAATGTAAGGTCACGCCTAATGACACTTTTCAGACTGCTTGTGTGTGAGCTAGGGGCCTAACAGAGTGTCAGTGGTGCAACTGCCAACGTTCATGGCAGCCTACTGCTTTGTTCCCCCATCATACATTACGCGTCGGCCTATACACTAGGCTAGGTCCGTAGCAGTGGTTCTAGTGATAGTAAAGCAATAGGCTAGCTAGCAGTGATCATGTTCCTGTTCCATAATAGAACTTTGTGGCTCGGTACAAACATATGCACTAGTACCTGTCTTTTTCTCTATATATCGGAATACGCAATGGGTTATTCGCTCTGCAGTATAGATTGTGCCCAGGCACACACTCATATTTACAAAACACAACCTTGAGGCAAGGATTACATATCATGTGTACAGATTAGGGCCTACATAAATAGAATGATTTCATATCGGGTCCCCTCGTGTCAATATGACTACTAAAGGCGCAGAAATTTTTATTAGCTATACATAGTAACAATAAGAGGTATCAGGCCTGCCGACCTATAGTGCTTCAGTATATTAATCATGCCTGCATGCGAAGTAATTCATACAAGTACTTTATGGCATCTCTAATCTCCCTTAGGGATTTCAGTTCTTTTCATGCTTGCACATGACTGCAAACTGAAATAGTTGCAAATTAAGGTCTCATGACACATGTTTTTACGCCTGTAATGATTACAATTCATTCGATCATTAGGTATAACCACAATATAACTGTAGCTGTGTTCTATACTGTGAGATGACGATAAATTATACAGTTTCAAACCTAAAGTGTTCATAGTTGACTGTTGGCCGAATGTGTCAAGGTATTTTTATGTACTTCATGTGAAGAAGAGGAGGTACAGCCACTGTAGGAAGTGGTTCGCCTAGAAGGGCTAGAGAACAGATTGAAAAAATTTTTACAGTGAAGCGTTGAGACGATGCTGGATGGCAAATCTACCCGTGCACTGAATACGTGTAGTGCAGTACATGCAACCGGGGAGTGTTGGAGGCAGCGGTGTGGTACCATTTTTTTTTTTTTTTTTTTCAGTAAGGGGTAATAACTTGAAAAATTAGCTACTTTATTTCACTGCATGACGCAGATGCTACCCGTCACTATTACTTTATTGGTCATGGGAGAGGACAGTTTGGTACCATAGGGTAATGGTGCAACGCCTTGACTAATCTCTTCAGATCTGAGCTGGCTCATGTGGCTATACGGGGCCCTACAGAGGTTTTCAGTGCACTGAAAGTTCAGCAGCCTACTGTGCATCTGTCCCCACATTCTATGTTGGGCGGCCTATACCACTAGGATAGGCCTTACAGTGGTCCGTGTAGTAAGCATAGGCTACTACAGTGATCCATTCACTGTTCCATAGGAGACTTTGTGGCTGGCCAACATATGCATACATGTCCTGTCCTCATATGGAATAGAATGGTAAGATTCTCTGCAGTGGAGTTGTGTCCTCAATGCACATCAACGACACATATTTCAACAAAACATCTGTAGTGCAAGGATTTATCATGTATACAGCTTGGCTACATATAAAATCGAATGATTGCATTATGAGTCCCCCTGCAAGCAGTATTACTAAAGGTGCATAATGTTTATTACTTCAAGTACAACAGAGTACGTAATAGCCTTGCCTGCCTACAGTGCTTTACGTGTATTAAATCGCCCTTGCATGTACATGCAGTTTCATACAGAGTACTTAATTATATATGCATCTCTTCTACCTGCAGTGGTTTCACTTCTTTCATTCTGCAAAAAAAAAAAAAAACTTTTTGACTGCACTGATAGCTCCAAAGTCCATGGCTAGATTTTTCTGCCTGTAGTATATCGTAAGCTGCTCATTGATCCTTGGTATAACCACAATATCCCTGTCTAAACTGTTCATAACACTGAGAATGCATCATAATTAATTATACAGTTTAAACCTAAAGTGTTCATAGTCACTGTGAGCAGAATGTCGTCCAAAGGTATCTTTAATGATTTCTATGGTGAAGCAGGAGGCAGCCATAGAAGTAGTGCTAGAATTACTCTATTGCATCTGGCGGGTACCTATTACTCTAGAATCCAGAGACTTCATGTCTCTTGTGATACAATAAGCACAACCATTTCATGTGTACACAGATCCACATGATATGCAATTGAACGCCTGAGGCCCACAAAGGAGGATATCTTTCATGTGACGGAATGACAACACTAGGGAACTAGAAACACAGTTTTTTGAAATAAGCCAAAAAGTGGGACATCAAGAGATGACGTTTCAACATACGCGAACAAGGCCTTTTCGCGGGATGAATCTAGTCTCATTCGCTCCATTCAGTCTGCCAAATCTGTTCTGTAACGCTGCGGGCCATCTAGAGTGGCATGGGTGGGCATCTTCTTCCTTTTATTTTTCGCAGTGAGAGCGAGCACAAACAAAAGTACCAGTGTAGTTAGTGACAGACCGTCAAAATTTGTTACAGTAAGGCAGTTATAGATGCTGGTGATGCAAACTCCATGCAGGCTGAATATTGCATCGTTTGGAATAATGTACATGTCGGGGAGTGCTTGATGGCAGCGGCTGAGCTCCCATTCAGAATGGGTAACTTGAAAATAAGTACTTTACTTGCATTCTCTGACCCAGTGCTACCCCGCGCGACTTTCTTTTTTGTGTCATGGAAGAGGACAGTTGGTTAATGTCAAGGTCACTCTCTTGACACTTTTGTCAGACTGCTCGGTGTGTGGCTAGCGGGCCTTACAGAGTGTCCAGTGCACTGGGGAAAAAAAAAACACTTCAGCAGCCTACTGCATTGTCCCCACAGTATATTGTAGGTTGCACTATTACACTGGGCTAGGCCATACATTACAGTAAGTCCAAGTTGTATATAAGTATAGTAGGCTATACCACAGTCAGGATCATTCCTGTGTGCGCATACTACACGACTATTGTGGCTGGCTACAATATGCATGTTCTGCTCTCTCTATGGTAATAGTATGCCGGGTAGATTCTCTGCAGTGTGGGTTGTGCACACACACACACACATGTATTAGCTTACATCAGGGATACAAGCTTGCTTGCTTGAAAAAAAAAAAAACAGAAACTCTAGCTCTGACCAGACTCACAAATTGGGGACCGGTCCGGATGTAATAAAATCCCTTTATCTGGCTATTCTCATTTAGTTACGCTAAGTCATCAAACTATCACTTTTAGAAAAGACACTTAAGTATCATGGCCTGTAAGCAACTTTGAACAGTTTGAGTAGCTGACCATCAGTATAAAGCTGGTTGAGATGTCCACTCATTGGCACAGTTAAATGTTTTTTATGTCTAGGGTATGGACGAAGAAAGTCCTTTTTCCTACTTTAAGAATGGCTAAGATGTCACTAAGAGTCAAGCAATCGCTGTTACACAGAGGCCAAGTTCAATTGATTAGCGTGGACAGATGCACAGTTTGTATGTTCCAAACAAACTTTCTGAAATTTAAAAGCAGTCGGAGTTTCCCTAAGTGGCGCAATAACATTCATGAGGCAAAAAAAGGACACACTCATGCATGTAGAGCTTGAGCTAGTGCACATGGAGTTTGATTGCGCATGTGAATTTTATCACTTCAACTGCTACATAGAGTATAGCCTGCCTGCCAAGGATAAAGTTTGCAAGCAGTCCGTATGGAATAACTGCCGATCATGCAGTCATTCGAGTCATTGGCATTCAGGAGTTAATCTCACTGGTCAAAAGACATTGGGGCCAGATGAAGGGCTTACCAAAATCTGCTTTAAAGCATTCCGATCCTTTTGCGGAAAATTACAGCTTGCCATTGGGGGGGTGGAGGTGGGAGTAGGTGACGGCACGGGGCGACAGTATGTGGACAATAGCAGGAAAATACCCGCGGAGTGTACATACTGTCTACAAAAGGTTGACAATAATTTCTTGTCATCTGTAAATCTGAGTGTTGAGGCAAGGGTTTGTGCACTTGATTGTACCTGCAAAAGATTTTCAGTCACATGATTTATTACAGCTAGGCCCAAGGTGTGCATGAACTTTGACATAGTAGAGCACAAGTAGGGCAAAGATAAAGTAGTGTTGAAACGTTAATCTGTGGGAGGGGGAACATCAATTGGAGTTGAACGTACCCTGGACTTGCTGGGCCCATCCGCTTCCCCCTAATCTCCGTCCAGCAGCTCGTCCTCCCCTGTGCCATTCGAGCGTGATTCCTGACATCCCCCGCCAGGAAATTAATCCTAACGGGCCAAAAAATAGAACACGATTAGGAACATCACATTCGAAAAACATAGTATAGACAGTTATGTTACTGTCTTGATGCACTGACTCCATACTGTGACTGATGGACCCGACCTCCTCCACGCATGAGCTATCCCCCCAAAACTCACCCGGACGCAGGTCACGCAGCTTCAATCTTTCAGTCTGATGCACGACCGTCCTGTGCTGTCGCATTCCCAGCGGTTCCCTGATGTCTCGCCAGACAACTTTAGTCACTACATCTCTGAGAATCTTAGTAACCGCTACAGAGCGCGGTCTGTCTGCATGTACTAGCTTTTTCTTTTTTTTTTCTTTCTTCAGGGACTTTCCCTAGTATCCTAATGTCTGTCAAAATAAGTCTGTTCAAATTACTTGCTGAAAAGCTCATCCTCAAGTACAATCCAAAGTGTCAATACATTTCGTTCAGGTTGCCACACCTGAAAGAGGACATCCTCAAATGTAATTTGGCATGTGTGTTTCTATCAGGATTACCAAATTGCGAGATTTGGCTTTTCTTTTTTTTTTTTTTACTTTTACTTTTGGGGAAAAGAGCAATTTGCGCGCGAAAAAAAGGAATGTATAGTTTAAATCACAAATTACAGTTAGGAATCTATGCATCATTCACGCATGCACGACAACAAGATTTTTCCAATTAAAAGATTACAGTTGCAACAGAGAGGTGGTCATAGGAAACCTGGTCCAGCCTCCGCTTAGTGCATGCGGTTAGTGAAAGGGGAACATGCCTATCACCCAACTTGAAGTAGTGAAGTTAGACTGCAGTCCATGTTTCATTAGGATTGCGCTCCTTGAGTCATGTGACAATTTTTTTTACACCATCCTTCAAATGTTGTAAAAAACAAACATTACCTAGAAATTAAGTAACGAATTGGGTTTACCTTAAATATGCAATACGAAAGTCCTAAAATATTACGAGAAGATACTACTTTGACAGAGAAATAAGACAGAAATTGAGGGGGGGTGGAGATTTTGCTGTTGCTGTCGCAAACAAGTTTTCGGGCGACTAGCTTTTGCCCTCTAAGGCACCTGTAGCAAAACCCTGCCGGCCGGAGCACTAATTTCTTGAGAATCGGTTCAATTCAAAGTAACAAGAGATAGGTGGCGGAGGTCTGGGGCAATCCTCGTTCTACCTTCATGTCCCATCTCCAGATCGAGAGATTCTTCTGCGTTTTTACGCAATGAAAGATCTTGCTAGGCCCTACTACGGACGGATCAGACCTGTGAGGACCCAACGTAACTAGTATCTGCGATGAGGGGAAACAAAGTAGGCTTCCTTTAGTGGGAAGCTAGAGGAACAAACAATAGCCCAACAACTGCATTGTCATCGAGCCATCAAGTGCGATGGAAACTTTCAACAAGCACCAAAGCACACAGCAATAGGAGCCGATGACACAGACCACGGCATCGGTGCACAATAACATTTGTTGTGCAGTATCTACATGTGCCTTGTTTTGCCACCGTTATCCATTATGCATGCTGGATCGACCAACCCTCTCTTGGGTTGACTCGTTAACCTCTCACATAGTTGAGCTGATCATAAGGCTACGAAGCTTGTATATGGTCCGGTCTATCAATCACTCGTTTTAAATGCAAGTTCGTTAATTTATGGAAAACTATCTTATCCTGAGTGGGTGGGGTTATGTACAGCTAAAGATTTCAGCTGACGGCTTAAAACCTTGTACATGCAATCCTGACTTTACTGCCCATGTAATTCAAACAGTTTACAGTGACTTTGAAATGCAACTTTCTCCAGACCATAATTTTTATCTACGTGTAACAGCTCCATCCCTGTTTACCATGGCGGACCGACGTCTGGTGTGACACACAATCAGTGGTGAATGGCAGTATTCGTGTCACACCCAATTTGCCATACTGCAGCATTTAATAAAGCAGTCACATACGATACTGCAACGAAGCAGACTGCATTGCTACTGATAGAGTGGCCTAATGTGACAAATCTGAACCCACACGTTCAAAGGTTCTGCATCCAAAAGTATAGCTTAGAAGTGAACTCATGCACTAGCTAGCAACTTCCCATGGGACCTATACCCGCGCCTGCTATTAGAGAAGCGTGACCTATGCATTTATATATACACCAAACAGCCCCACCGTGCCCATAACAGAAATTTACTACTCAACAACAAACTAATACCATTGGCAGGAATGTACATACGAAGCGGTTAAGGCTCAGCTAATTCCACATCATGCTCCAGTCAACTTGGCCATGGCTCACTCGATACTGCGTTACAGCTCTTAAACTTCCAATGCAAACATGGAAACCGCTGTCGGGTCACAAGATCACAATGATTTTCGATTGGCAGGGCTGATATTAATCCCGGCCTTATAAATATTTGCTGGTGAGTCAAATTACCACAAAGAATAACATGGAATTACACATATGATTTCTCTAATTGTTCCAGTCTACTGGTCGGACTACTGTAGTATACTACTGCGCTGTCATTTCAAAGTTACTTTAATCGCGCGTGGATGCCCTAGTACATGACAGCCAGGTTACCACCAGAGCGCATCTCTCTCTCTGGGGGGGGGCGGGCAGGGTTCCCTACGTCAGCACACGTATGCAAGCAAGATGTTCACTACTCACTGCAGAATGAGAGGGACCTCGAACACAAATTATCAGTGAAATAACTCCCACCTGCAAGCTAAACGTCCGAAAACACTCCAAACAGGTTTTACAATGCGGCGCGCACAGGCCTCGTGCAGTTTAGCTGGAGACTTGCATGAAGGTGGTGAATATCGACGTCGGTACATCTAGCTCCCATGCCAACCAACCCCTTTTGTTACTCTACAACCTAATGGCAGCTGAAGGATATGGCAAGACTCCAAAAAGCAGGAAGTAACAGTTCTTTGGATATAGTCAAACAGACCTGCGCACACACGTAAAAACCAGAACCCCCAAGAACTGAGTGAGACGCAGTATCTGGCAAACATGAAATGATTCTCAGTCCCAACTATAGTTATCCATCACACCCATCAAGATCATCTCATAGGTCCTAGTAGAAAATGAGTCATCGCGCAATTCATGCCTTCCACACACAGTAGTACTCTACTAATCTCTGGCGTTCAACATTGTCACACCAAGTGATTGGGGAAAAACGGGTCGTTACGCAGATGACAGTCAATCGCCTGGTAATGTGTGGCTCAGCTCATGCATGCGTCCTCTGGTTGGGAATCTACAGCAGTGAAGTGTTGATTTAGTCATACTGTCAGCACGCTGTAGGCTACAATGGCAATTTCCTTGTCAACCCAGATGCTGGATCAGAAGGGCATGGGACAATGATGACCTCTCTTGTTCCTTACAGTTTGGTAGTGATGCGCGACACATGTATGCAAAAACATTTTCACCACGTATACACATACCAGGGACTTACTTCCATGTGCAGTAAAAAAAGGCAACATGGCGGAGCTCCCCTCCCTGCACCCCGCCGCCTGCTTCGATAACTCGTGCGTACTCTCGCACATGATCTCTTCTTGCTTTGCCCTTCACTAGAAGAAACCCTCTGAAGATACATCAAAAAGTCCAACAAAAGTCAGGAGCTGTTTCCCAATGAATTTTAACAAATTCATGTAGACAGTTATAACCTCTTATAAACTGATACGCTGTACGCCATAAATCAACCACTATACAACCGCTACGTGGGCATGGCTGTAGTCATGGTGTGCCGATCTACTCACGTGATCAGTGCAGTGCACAGTAGTAAAACCATACGCGCTAGCAAGCTAGCACTAAATTTATCTCCGTATGTGATTGAGAACAATATGAAACAGTTCATCAAGCTATTCAATCACGGTGCACGTGGTCGTCTGACACGTTAGGTAGTTTAGTGTGGACAGGTCACATCACCGAGGCAGGCGTCACGACAGTTCCGTGATGTACACAACTCTGCTGACCCCATACCCGATTTCACAACCACGCTCTTTTAAACTGGCAAAAATAGCGAAGCTGTTCTCACTGACTCACCTCTATCTAGCGTAGCTCATGGCCCCGCCTGTGTCATAGTGCACAAGTGAACACTAGGTAGCTGCACATACAGTATAATGGCACACTCACCAAGTCAATGTATTTTCGTGCGATACCGCAATTAGAGGGTAGCTTCTATTCGTTTATAATTCTCGCACAATAGGAGCCTCTGGAGGGATGCTCCAACAATGCAGATCTGCAGTGCTTGTGATCTAGGCTGCGTGTATACTACCAAACAATCTGAGCGCCACAAGGTCTTAGCACATTGGCTTTTCTCTCAATACAAGCGTGTTCCAAAGCATATATTCTTGTGTGCTTCAAACATAGCTAGAAAGCTCTATGTACTACGTATGACATGTAGAGAAAGCACACTGCTATATATTCGTACTGATACACCAACAGCCACACAGTTGCCGTGCTGTTTACTACTCACAACAACACTAACTGTCTCATTGGCAATGATACACACCAATGGTGAAGTGGTAATTCACTCATCTCCTGTCAACATATGACGTCATCATTGCACTCGATCTGAAGACCATGCAGCTAGCAATAGTTGCAATGTAAACCTGGCTGGAAAACATGTTCTGCTGCTGCTGCAGGTGCACGAGCCAATGATTTCATGCACGCACATTATGTACACCCATTGGCCTACAAATACATAATGAGTGACGCCTCAATGAAATTACAGTAACAACAAAAGTCAAGACACTGTTATCACTCTTAATTAATCACTGCTTAATGTGTACTCTTGTCCATAGCCCATTTAACGTGGGTAAGCTTATTATAATACTCTAGCAATGGGCCTCTCGGGGGATGCCTCAGCAGAGCCGACTGCCGTGCGCTGTGGATATAGGGCTATATGACAACTCTGAGCCCACGGATCAGCAGCGTTTGCTATCTAAAGTAACGTTCTCAAACTTGTGAATTCCATCTGCACCACGAAACTCTTCGTGATTTTAGGAGTGTGTCCTGGCCTATTCGAAGGACTAGGTTTCCGTACTTAAAACTATTGTGACAACATTTCGAATACGACGAGACTCGTTGACTTTGAACACATTCGCGAGTAGCACCGTCACAAACAGTAAGGCTGTCCATACATGTGCACAGATGTTCTGCACAACGTCGGTGAAAGCGCCTTTTGACACAAAAACACCAAGGCGCATGAAGGAAAGCTAAACCCACGGCTGCACATGCACGCTTGCATTTTTGGCCAATGATGTGCCTCGAATCCTACACGGTTTCGCGTTTGGTGCGCTGTATGTTATACGACTATTGTGATGTAAGCCTTTTCATGAGTTTTCTGAGCAGCGGCGGCGGCGCAATTGGTGCTGTGACGCTGACGCGTGACTGCGCAGCAAGTTAGTCGCTTACATGGAGCAGACACAGCATCAACGCTAAGGCCCGCTACGATGCGCTTCGCATCTATACTTGTACATCGTTGCAATCATCGCTAGATACGCGGTGTATATCGACTTGTGTGCACACTAACTCTACATTCAGTTGACCCTCCATGGTGGCTTAAAAAACCTTATGTGGAATGATCCTTCCTAGCATATAGTTTGTGTTTTCACGCCAAATGACGTTCAGTGTGATGCTCCAATCGCATTAAGTCATATCGAGGCGGGATTCACGGCGTCACGAGATCGCGCGTCCTCTATGGTTTTTGAAGGGCAAGATCGTGCGCGTCTCAGAGGCTTTTGAAGGGCCGATCACGTCCCATGTTAGACTTACAGCATCTTGGGCTTACACCACCCTGGAGTTGTGAGAATGGATATCTAGGGGGACCATGCTTCAGGTGTACAAATTTCTCTCCTGGAAAAGGAATCCTTGTGTCCTCCATTGCAACTTTAGTTTAAGGTTCAATCGTCAATCTCTGGCGTGTGAGTGCGGGTGTTCGAGGGCCATTTCGTAAGAAGCTAGATTAAGAATTTTGCAAGGCTCGACATTAGGAACGTTCTATCCTTTTATTCATAGAGTTTGCTTTACGAGTGGAAATAGTCTGCCTTGAGTGTTGGGTAGTTAACTCCAACATCTTGTCACTGCGTATTACACGGTTAAACATTGACAAGTTGCTTTCTACTATAGTGTCGTAGAATGCTAAATTGTGCTGGGCTCGTTTGGTGTTGGGTTGGTTCTTGGTTTTCAGTTAAGGTTGCTATCGACTTCAGGGCATCTTATGGGGCCTTTGAGCCCTCCTTTGCCCTTTAACATGTTATGTTAGGTTGCATGGTTGTGTCGACAGTAGTATCTTAGGCCTACAGTTCTTGTGTGCTAAGTTGCGCTGGATGTGGCATGTAATATACTACCGCGCAATTAGTAACCGGAAGCTGGCGGGTACCCTGTCAAGATGCCGGTAGATGAAACAACATCCCCAGCTCAATGTTCAGGCTGGGGCTCACTTCTTATCTACCCCAGTTTCACCCTTAGTGTTCCCATTACAATAAAAATTTCCAGACTGGCAGTACAGCCAGACTCGGAATGAAAGCAAAATGATAGTATCGGAGTATGAAGAGATCGAGCAAACTCCATTGATTGCCCTCTTTGTATTGTAGATACGATATTGGTAGTCTATACTATAGGTATTGAGTGTTTGAAAGACGGTCATGGAAGTAGGTAGTTGAAAGTTCTTGACTAGGAGCATGTAGATGGCGATTTTTTGGCTCAGTTAGAACGTTGGTAGCTTTGTATTATGCTAGTTGTCAATAGTAGTGCTTACGCGGTAAAGGAGACAGGCGTACTTTTCCTTGTAGCGTGTGGGACTAGGACTTATTGAGGTTTGAGTGATAGCATATTGGCAAGTTTAGCGATGGTTTTATCTCTGTGGATGAAAGAGATGTGAGGCTAGTAGTCGATAGAAGACAAACTTAGGCAGCTTAGTCTTCACTTTTATGAAGTACGTAGCTTAAGAGAGGATTCCCTCTTTAGATTGTTTAAATGATCGATGCAATAAGTAGCTTTGTTGCTTAGAGTGTAGGACAGTAGGTATCATGTCCATGAAGCATAGTTCGATCTGTTTAGTTATGTTTTTTATAAGTCCGATAAGTAGCCAGAATCATAAGCTGTTCCTGTTATCATTTAATTCAGCTTTTTGGCTACGTTAGGATGTTATAGCACATTATATTCACTGAAGTCCAGGGGTAGTTTGGGTCATAGATATTTTGAGTCTGAGTAGGTTAGCGGCATGTGTTCTTATTTGAAGATAGATATCAGTAGTTATACGAATATATCGGGTACGTGAGTGTTTTTGGAAGACTGGCATTGAAGTAGGTATTAGAAGGTTTATGTTGAGTAGGAGCATGTAGATTGCAGATTTTTTGCTCAGTTAGTAAGTCTGGTAGTTGTACTTAGGCTAAGATTGCTCGCATTAGTCAGTAGTGTACGAGCATACTGTAAAAAGGAGTAAGGTAGTAGTCAGTTCCTTTGTAGTAGTCGCAAGTCATGTACTTGATTGAGGTTTTGAGTGATAGCTTAGCGAGTACTAGTGCTTGGTTTTATCCTCTTTGGTGAAACCGGGTAACTGCTTAGAAATCGATAGAAGAATACTTTCAAGGAAGTTAGTTCACTTTTATGATGTACGTAGCTTAAGATAGGATTCCATCTTTAGATTGTTAAATAATTGATGCAATAAGTAGCTTGTTTTAGAGTGCTCGGCCAGTAGGTAGATTTCCAGGAACGATAGTTGTATGTTGTTTATGTTTTCGATTAAGTAGAAAAGGTAGCCATATGAAGATAAAGACCTGTTGTATTCAATTTAACTTAGCTTTTGATGGTAGGCTATCGCTTAGAAACCCTTTATTTCCTGAAGTAGGTAGTTTGTATAGATACTTGAGGTCTGAGGGTAAATTAGCATGTGTTCTTTTATTTGTAGATAGATAATCAGTAGTTGATCACATATAGTATTGAGCTGGTTGTGAAAAGACTGGATGGGCTAGCGTCTTGAAAGGTTGTTGAGTAGGATCATGTGATATGGCGGCGTTTTAGCTCAGTTGAATCATGTATGGTTAGTTGTGTATTATGTAAGACTGTCCGATTAGTCGTGTTACTCTCTGTAATGGAGCAGGTACGGGTTTCCTTGTAGTAGGGAGTGATAGCTTAGCAGGTAGGTGTTTTATCTCTTTGGTGAAAGGTAGCTAGAGTCGATAGAAGAAGAAACTTAGGAAGTTCTTGTTCACTTTTATGAAGTACGTAGCTTAAAGAGGATTCCATCTTTAGATTGTTAAATGTAGATGCAATACAGAGCTTGTTTTAGGAGTGTCAGGCCAGTAGGAAGATGTCCAGAAGCAAGTTGTAGTTTAGTATGTTTTCATTAAGTAGATAAGTAGCCAGAATAATAATAGCTGGTGTTTCATTTAATTAGCTTTGGACGGAGGTAGGAGTTATACCTATTTCTGAAGTAGGTAGTTTGTATAGATATTTGGTCTGATTAAGTAGGTTAGCATGTGTTATATTTGTTATGATAGATATTGTAGTTATACTATAGGTAGTGAGTGTTGAGTGACTGGATGAAGTAGGTAGTTGAAGGTTGTTGAGTAGGAGCATGTAGATGGCGTTTTTAGCTCAGTTGAAGTTGGTAGTTGTATTATGTAAGATGTCGATTAGTCGTGTTACTCTGTACAGGGGAAGGTTTTTCCTTGTAGGTAGGCAGTAGGACTTATTGAGGTTTGAGTGATAGCTTAGCGAGGTAGTGTGTTTTATCTCTTTGGTGAAAGGTAGCTAGAGTCGATAGCAAAAGGAAACTAGGAAGAAGTTCATTTTTATGAAGTACGTAGCTTAGAGAGGATTCATCTTAGATTGTGAATGATTGATGCAATAAGTAGCTTGTTTTAGAGTGTAGGCCAGTAGGTAGATGTCCAGGAAGCATAGTTGTAGTTGGTTATGTTTTCATTAAGTAGATAAGTAGCCAGAATAAAGCTGTTTCATTTAATTAGCTTTTGAGGTAGTATGTTATAACTTATTTCCTGAAGTAGGTAGTTTGTATAGATATTTGAGTCTGAGTAGGTTAGCATGTGTTCTTATTTGTAGATAGATATCAGTAGTTATACTATAGGTATTGAGTGTTTGAAAGACTGGATGAAGTAGGTAGTTGAAGGTTGTTGAGTAGGAGCATGTAGATGGCGTTTTTGGCTCAGTTGAAGTTGGTAGTTGTATTATGTAAGATGTCGATTAGTCGTGTTACTCTGTAAAGGAGAAGGTAGTTCCTTGTAGGTAGGCAGTAGGACTTATTGAGGTTTGAGTGATAGCTTAGCGAGGTAGTGTGTTTTATCTCTTTGGTGAAAGGTAGCTAGAGTCGATAGAAGAAACTTAGGAAGTTAGTTCACTTTTTATGAAGTACGTAGCTTAAGAGAGGATTCCATCTTTAGATTGTTAAATGATTGATGCAATAAGTAGCTTGTTTTAGAGTGTAGGCCAGTAGGTAGATGTCCAGGAAGCATAGTTGTAGTTAGTTATGTTTTCATTAAGTAGATAAGTAGCCAGAATAAAGCTGTTGTTTCATTTAATTAGCTTTTGAGGTAGTATGTTAGAACTTATATCCTGAAGTAGGTAGTTTGTATAGATATTTGAGTCTGAGTAGGTTAGCATGTGTTCTTATTTGTAGATAGATATTGGTAGTTATACTATAGGTATTGAGTGTTTGAAAGACTGGATGAAGTGTTTTTAAAATTTTTTTGGGTTTTTT
>JAIZAY010000450.1:0-46584 GCA_029531755.1 Holothuria leucospilota
AAAGCCAAGAACCAGAAAATTTTACAATTTTGGACTTGGAATCGAGAACACTTGACTCGGACTTGGACTTGGACTCGAACCCTTGGCCCTCGACTCGAACCCTCGCACTTGGACTTGGACTTGGACTCGACCTTGGTGGACTTGACTACAGCCCTGCCAGGTACAAGCTTCACCTCACAAGAAAGCTGACAAGTTGGCCATTCATTTTAAAAAAGACAAAGTTGTACATTACTCATGCATAGTAAAAGTAAGTAAATAGATTTCTACCTCCTTCTCCTCAGCAATGACCGGGTGATACGGCATGAGGAGTTTGCAGAAGAGAGCATCTCAACCTTAAGGGGTGAGGGTGTCTTTGTTGGTCGTGAAGTGGTTTTAAATGGACCTTTGCAGGCATAACAAGGGACACATGATGTAGAATGACACTTCCAACAGCTCAGAGAATGTAGCAAATCCTATCAGCATTGGTGGAAAGGCTTCCAATAGCCATGTGGACCCTGCAAAATAGTTGGCTAACCTCTCTTCAAATAAGGTTTAAACTTAGGAAAAGCCAAAAGAAATAGTGTGAGTGACATCATGTGGACATGTGAAAAATAGACAAGAAATGCAAAAAGAAGTGTAAGTTTAATAACTCAATATGAATGCACCATTTTTTCTCCTTCACAAATAACACCAATAAGAGACATTGGGATAACTTTTGTGATATGTTACCAAACAGGATGGGGTCTTTTGTCAATTTGATATGAAAGTAGACTAGATAAAGTATTACTGGTGACAAAATGGGGTCAATGTTAGGCTTTGACCAGTGGCGTAGCGAGGTTTTTTGTCGGGGGGGGGGGGCAAGAGCACCAAGATTTCCCCCAATTAGTCATCTGCTTCCTAATAATCAGTGTTCTCAGCAGGTCCAAATTTTGTCCGGGTGCTTTTCTCTGACCTGGCTGATGTGACTGATTGCCGTCCTGGGGGGGGGGGTTAAGGGAAGGGGTTGTTCCCCTCCCCTTTGGAAAATTTTGGTCATATAAGGTGGGCTAGATGCAAAATGGTGCCACATGTGGTGCTAAATGTAAACTGAATACATCACCAAGAATTCCTATTTTTTAGAAACCTTTTTTATCTTGCTTGTCTTCAGGTCTTGGTGAAGTTTTCTTGAGTCCTACTGGTAGATCAGAATCACAATGGGTGAAGTACAGTAATTAAGTGAACCCTGGTACACCTTTCCCTTCATCAGTTCACCACGTTCACCACAATCAGTCCAAATTTTACGAGGACCTGCCCATGTAGCAGAGTATAGCACTTGACCACTGACCCATTCTAACAATTAACTGCATATACCACAATGCTGCTGCTTTAATTATTAAGAAACATTGGAAGTATACAGTAAAAGGACAGAGTCCCTTGTTAGAGGTCAAGAGATCCCATGCTGTATAAAACAGATAGTAAAACATAACTAGTACAACTATAAGCATGGTGTCATCATTCCATCTCTGAAAACCTTAATGAGGACTGGTTGTGCCAGTGTGGCATGTACTTTTAAATAAGTAAAGTGTACTGGTTGAGAAATTTAACATTTTACCAGATCATGCCCAAATTTCACCATATATTCACTTTCAAAATTTCCCCCAAGATTTTCCAGAGGGGGCAACTCCCCCCCGTCCCCCTGGCTACGCCACTGGCTTTGACTGTGTAAAAAAGCTCTTGGAAAAGGTACAGAAGCTTTGATCTCTGCTAGCAAAAAATTTTCACGGTCATGGTATGGTAAATTGAATTTGCCATGAATGGCCAACTTGTCAGCTTTCTTGTGAGGGGTAGCTTGTACCTGGCAAAAACTTCTACAAGGTTTTAGAGGGCACTTTACTTTTCCAAATTGGTGTGTAAGTCAATGGAGGAATTATTGGGGGTATGCTACCTTAAACTTCTCGTGCTATCTCCATTCAGATAAAAACTCCAGGCCTGAAAATACAGGTGAATAAATCTACGTTATAAATATCAGCTTGCACTTGTTATGATAAACTGTCTATGTAAGCATGAGCAACTTACCGATACAGTACCTTCCTATACTTCCAAATGACATCTGTAGCTTACGGTACATGCCACAAGGTTTGATTATCGGTTTTCAAACAACTCTTTTGGTAGGAGATGCTTGCTATGTAAGAATAATATCAGCATGTTAAACATTTAAAAAGAGGGGAGCTGAATGTAAGGCCTAACTTTGAGCCTTATGTTAAGCATAACCGTTACGTTATGCTGTACGCCTAACATTCCCTCTACAATTGCTCATAAGGGATGGTAAAAATTGGGGAAAGCTCCCTGTTCCAACGTTTCTTTGTTCCGACGTCTCTATATTCCGTAAGTGTACATGAATGTCAGTGTTAGGAGAAGGATTAGGGTAGGGTTAGGTTAGGTTAGGGTGAAAGTGTAATGGGTGGGGGTTTCGGAACATAGACTGATAGAGACGTCGGAACAGAGAGGTAACCATGAAAACTAGTTTTTATCTTCACCCTGAGCAATGGCAATGATAGCCTTAATTATTACTCATTGTTCGAGAATTGCCTCTTCTTGTTTGTCAGACATCTTTGTTTGCAACTTTTTGCCCGATTCACGTGAATTATATTGCAATTTCATGTTGATCATGTTGATGTTTGTCGCGCCACACTGATTATGCAGCCGAATGCAGGAATATGAAGATATAATCATGCTCTTGGCGCGAACGTTATCAATTTAACCAATTTTGGACAAACTTCTTGCTGTATTATTGTTTTACAACTGTCTCCATGTTACCAGCAGATTTGGTAAACTTTATTATTTAATAATTTACCCATATTGGGCACTTGGCTATTTGCCCAACCCTTTTTACCCAACAGTTTTGAGAGTATGAGGGTACCATAATGCACATTGCAGGGGAGGGAATGGGCTTCAAATTGCCTGCAGGATGCCACTTGAGAACCTAGACTGTAGTCCTTTTAAGGAGTAAAAGGTTAGTTATCATAATTGTTAGGGCTTAAGTGGGGGTTGAGATTGGGAATAGAAATGGATTAAACACTGAGGGTGTTTTATCTCACCATATCTGTGAAATGAAAACAATCCTAGATCTGTTACTGAAACAATGTCTGAAGTGTTACTGGAACTCATTAAAGTGACTAATGGGGGATTATATGAGTCTTTGACTCCCTTCCCCGTCAGCCACCTGCTTAGTCATAAGTGGAAGCATAGTTGGAACACAGGTTTGGAAGTTGGGTGACATTGCCAACTGAATGTATGGAAAAAATGTAATTACTCTAAACAGAAGTCTTCTAGACTTTTGCAAATTATTACATCAGTTAAATTGTGATACATTGTAGCTACAATACTTAGCTACAGTGCAGGAACTGGGCATGGTGAAGTAACTGTACATAGTTGTTGTTGGAAACCATGTTTCCTGCTGTTCTTTGGTGTATTCTAGTTGTATCAATCTGTAAGTCATGGCCAATGTGGAACACCCTAGCATGCATCCCTGTAGTGTGTCGAGTTACTACCCATGTTGGGACATTCTTTTTGTAAACTTATATTCACGGATGATACCAGCTTGTTCACCAGAGGAAGCAGTTAAACATTCCCAGAAATATTAGTCATAAACTTTAATTTAAGTTTTCTAATTTACTCAGTTTTTGGTGGTGCTTACTCTTCTTAACAGTGATACTACCCTTTATGTATGACTTATGGTAGTGTATTTGTATTAATTGATTATATGCTTAACATTTCCCTATGAAGTAACTCTAGTAGTTGTTGAGGATATTTATTTACAAGAAGCCAGTGATGTTGACATATATCATAATTTAAGGGAAAGCATTTTAATCCTAGTTCACTACTACACAGCTATTGAACAAATCCTGCATTTTGTTACTGATGCCTTTTTCACAATCAATGTTGGACATGTGCCACCCATGTTGGGACATTATCTCTAGTTTCTCATACAGTGAGTATATACATGAAGTAAGTTTATTTTGGTTTGCGAGGGGAAGGATTGATCTGCAGTTCAACCATATGATACAGTCAAATTATGGTGACTGGTCTAAATGCAGGATCGAGAAAAAAAAATTAAAATATGGATCTTTTCCATGAAACATGAGGCCATTTCTAGCATGTCCTGTTAACTTTCTCTGAAAGTGTTTACAAAACTGAAAAAGCCCTTCCACTTTTTGTGAATAGTCCAAAGCAAAGTTAGCCAACTAGGAAAATGAGAACAACATTTGAAGTTGAATGGCAATTTTTGTAGTAAACTTTTTACAAGATTTGTGTTATCTTACAATTTATTTAAATTCAGAAAGACCAAAACTGAATATTGAAATTGTCGTACTTTACTTATTACCACAGTTATTCTAATTTGATTTTGTTATATAGCTCTTTGTCTTACCGGTACTGGAAATGACGGCAGTGAAGCTGTGCAACTCAGATGTAAGTTCCCGCTATTTAATCAATCTAGCACTCAAAAAACTTTTTAGAAGGAAAGAATTTGAATACTTTCAAAATTTAATATTGTGGAATCTCTTATCATTCAAGCGTTGTTTATTGGTATTGTACTCTAGTCACAATATTCAAGTAGTACGTATCATAGGTTCATTTCTGCACTCTCTCTATTGAAAACTACATGGTATAAAGTTATACTGAAAAATGCTTGCAACACGATAGCCATACACATCACAAATTGCTAGCATGTCGTTTTGCCTTACGTTCCTCAGTACTCGTGCCTATGTGGCATTGTGCATCAAATGGTCATGTTTGCATACTTCCCTGCGGCAAGGAATTATTCCGTATATACCACTAACCTCTCCATTCCCGCACGCTTGGTAATTATCCTGACTATACAAGTGCTCATCCCACGGCTTTATCAATATTCTAGAGCCAAAACTATTGGCCACTTTCAGTTATAAGGTTAATAACTTTTGGTAATTTTTTGACATTTTCTTATGACTGAGTTACACCAACACCTCGGGTAAAACCTGGAAAGGATAGTACCTACCCTTGGAAAACGCCTGACTACACGACTACACCAGTGTACTGACAAACTTCCTTGCCGAAGGCAGGCAAGGAATCTGTGCGATGGTGATGTCTTGTGTGTGTGTATGTGTATGTGTGTGCATATGTGAGCCCATGGTGTGTACAGTCATGGTATGTGTGTGGGTGTGTGTGTGTATGTGACTGCGAAAACCTCCTAAACGGCTTGTAAACACGATATCTCAAGATAGCAATGACCAAAACTTTTCATATATGGTATATAGATTCGTCATGTTGAGAGGAAGAAGCCTATTGTTTTTGGTGGAGGTCAAAGGTCATTTGAGGTCACCAGAGGTCAAAAACTGAAAACTTTGTAAACAAAATATCTCAAGTTAGCAATGACCAACACTTTTCATATTTGGTATACAGATTTCTCATGTCAAGAGGGAGAACCCTATTGATTTTGGTAGAGGTCAAAGGTCATCCGAGGTCACCGGAGGTTAAACTGCGAAAACCTCCTAAACGGCTTGTAAACACAATATCTCAAGATAGCAATGACCGACACTTTTCATATTTGGTATATAGATTTGTAATGTTGAGAGGAAGAACCCTATTGTTTTTGGTAAAGGTCAAAGGTCATTTGAGGTCACTGGAGGTAAAAAGCTGAAAAGATCGTAATCAAAATATCTCAAGATAGGGATGACCGACACTTTTCATATTTGGTATATAGATTTGTAATCTTGAGAGGAAGAACGCTATTGTTTTTGGTAAAGGTCAAAGGTCATTTGAGGTCACTGGAGGTAGAAAGCTGAAAAGATCGTAATCAAAATATCTCAAGATAGGGATGACCGACACTTTTCATATGTGGTATCTAGATTTGTCATTTTGAGAGAAAGAACCCTATTGTATTTGGCGGAGGTCAAAGGTCATTTGAGGTCACCAGAGGTCAAAGACTGAAAACCTTGAAATCGCAATATGTCAAGATAGGAATGACTGATATAGATTTGTCATGTTGAGAGGAAGAATGCCATTGTTTTTGGTAGAAGTCAAAGGTCATCTGAGGTCACCAGAGATTAAACTGTGAAAATCTTGTTAATGGCTTGTAATCACTATATCTCAAGATAGCAATGACAGACACTTTTCATATTTGGTATATAGATTTTTCATGTTGAAAGGAAGAACCCTATAGTTGTTGGTGAAGGTCAAAGGTCATTTGGGGTCACAGGAGCTACAAAACTGAAAAGCTTGTAATCACAATATCTCAAGGTAGGAATTAAGGACACTTTTGATATTTAGTGTATAGATTTTTCATGATGTAAGGAAGAACCCTATCGTTTTTGGTGGCGGTCAAAGGTCATCTGGGGTTACCAGAGGTCAAAAGCAAAATTTCCCAACAATTCCGAAGATAGTTGTATGAGGTCACCAGAGGTCAAAAAGCAAAATTTCCAAAGAATTTCCAAGATCGTCATCTGGGGTCACCAGAGGAGAAAAAGCAAAATTTCTCAAGTATTCCCAAGATTGTCACCTGTGGTAACCAAAGGTCAAAAAGCAAAATTTGCCCAGAATTTTCAAGATCCAAGATCCATTGAAGTTGAACCCCTTTCAAGACACTTCCGTTTTTCCTTTTTGATTCCTTGTCGTAGGCAGCAAGGAATCAATGCGATGGTGATGTTGTGTGTGTGCGTGTGCGTGTGTGTGTGTATGTGGCGCCAAGCTTGTAAACACGATATCTCAAGATAGCAATGACCGACACTTTTCATATTTGGTATATAGATTTGTCATTTTAAGAGAAAGAACCCTATTGTTTTTGGTGGGCGGTCAAAGGTCATTTGGGGTCAACAGAGGTCAAATCCCACAAACTTTGTAAACACGATATCTCAAGTTAGCAATGACCGACACTTTTCATATTTGGTATACAGATTTGTCATGTCTAGAGGAAGAAGCCTATTGTTTTTGGTAGTGGTCAAAGGTCATCTGAGGTCACCGAAGGTTAATCTGCAAAAACCTTGTAAATGGCTTGTAAACAGGACATCTCAAGACAGCAATGAATGACACTTTTCATATTTGGTATATAGATTTTTCATGTTGAGAGGAAGAACCCTATTGTTTTTGGTAGAGGTCAAAGGTCATCTGAGGTCACCTGAGTTAAACTGCAAAAACCTCATAAACACGATATCTCAAGATAGCAGAGGCCGACACTTTTCATATTTGGTATACAGATTTCGTATGTCAAGAGGAAAAACCCTATTGCTTTTGGTAGAGGTCAAAGGTCATCTGAGGTCACCAGAGGTTAAACTGTGAAAACCTTGTAAATGGCTTGTAAACAGGATATCTCAAGTTAGCAATGACTGACACTTTTCATATTTTGTATACAGATTTGTCACGTCGAGCAGAAGACCCCTATTGTTTTAGGTGGAGGTCAAAGGTCATTTGAGGCCACCGCAGGTTAAAAGCCGAAAAGGCTCGTAATCACTTCATCTCAAGACAGGAATGACCGACACTTTTCATATTTGGTATATAGATTCATCATGTTGAGAGGAAGAACCCTATTGTTTTTGGTGAAGGTCAGAGGTCATTTGAGGTCACCATAGGTAAAAGGCCGAAAAACTCATAATCACTATATCTCAAGATAGGAATGACCAACACTTTTCATATTTGGTATATAGATATTTATAGATATGTCATGTTTAGAGAAGGAACCCTATTGTTTTTGGTGGAGGTTAAATGTCATTTGAGGTCACCAGAGTTCAAAGACCCAAAACCTTGAAATTGGGATATGTCAAGATAGGAATGGCGGATATAGATTTGTCATGTTGAGAGAAAGAACGCTATTGTTTTTGGTAGAGGTCAAAGGTCATCTGAGGTCACCAGAGGTTGAACTACAGAAACCTTGTAAATGGCTTGTAATCACGATATCTCAAGATAGCAATGACAGCCACTTTTCATATTTGGTATATAAATTTGCCATGTTGAGAGGAAGAACCCTATCAATTTTGGTGGAGGTCAAGGTCATCTGGGGTTACCAGAGGTCAAAAAACAAAATTTCCCAAGAATTCCCAAGATTGTCATGTGGGGTCACTGGGGTCAAAAGCAACATTTCCCAAGAATTTGAAAGATTGTTAATGGGGTTTCCAGAGGTCAGAAAGCAAAATTTCCCAAGAATTCTAAAGATTGTCATCCGGGGTCACTATAGGTCAAAAAGCAGTTTCCCAAGAATTCCCAAGATCATCATATGGTGTCATCAGAGGTCAAAAAGCAAAATATCCCAAGTATTCCCAAGATTGTCTTCTGGGGTCACCAGAGGTCAGAAAGCAAAATTTCCCAAGAATTTCCAAGATTGCTATCTGGGGTTATCAGAGGTCAAAAGCAAAATTTCCCAAGAATTCCCAAGATCATTCTGAGGTCACCAAGGGTGAAAAAGCAAAATTTCCAAAGAATTTCCAAGATTGTTATATGGGGTCACCAGAGGTCAAAAAATAAAATTTCCCAAGAATTCCCAAGATAGTCATCAGGGGTCAGCAGAGGTCAAAAAGCAAAATTTCCCAAGAATTTTCAAGATCCAAGATCCATTGGGGTTGAATTCCTTTCAAGACACTTTCATTTTTCTTTTTTGTTGTATTTGGTGGGGTTCGAAGTTCATGTGAGGTCAGCAGAGGTCAAATTATTAAATATTGTAAAATGATGTAGTCAAGAAAGATAAATTTGAGGGGTAAACCTCGGTACAACAAAGCATCCCCATTCGGCAAGGAATCACTAAGCCCTTAGGCTTTCTGGTTTGTTATATTTGGTGGGGTTCAGGTCATGTGAGGTCAGCGGAGGTCAAATTGCTACAACATCTTAAAATGATGTAGTCAAGAAAGATAAATTTGGGGGATAAAGCCCAGTACAACAAAGCATCCCCATTCGGCAAGGAATCACTAAGCCTTTGGGCTTTCTGGTTAACATAATATCTCAAGGAAGAAAGCTTGGATAGATTTAAGCTTGGATAGATTTCATACATGGTATGTGAATGTCTGATGGTGAGAGGACTACTTTTTATGGTGGAGGTCAAAGGTCATCTAGGGTTAAATATGGGGTCAAACTCTGAATACTGTCTTCACAATATATCTCAATTTAGGACCTTGGATACTTTGATAGGTGTTGCATTTAACCATCAGAAAACTCTTTTGAGTTTTGTCCGATGTGAGAGGTCAGCTGAAATCACCAGAGGATAAATTTCCCAAGAATTCCTCAGGTCAAATATAAACACAAAACTAACTTTCCAGCAAATTAAGGTCACATTCAACCAATAACTGAAAGAAGCGGGACATTGGCATTGTTTTGGAATACACATGTACATGCTTATCATCGCAACCACAATGCATTTTTGCATTCTGGCTTAAAAAAACTTTAAAGCTTCATGGTGTTTATCATTCTTACGGCTTTACGACAAACTTCAAACTCAGTCCTAGATGTAGGGGGATTTGTGGATTAAACTTTTTCAAACGTCAGTAATTGATCAAGACACTATCTTCACTCCTGGGCTGGCCTAGTGCAGTAGCTTTTCCAGAATGATGAACCGAGTATTGCTGGAAGTGTCGATGTGATGTCCAGTGCTTCCCTGTAGTGTTGGGCCTCAGGGTTCGCTCAGTATGAAGAAGCGCTCAGTATGAGGGGTCCATGGCAATGCCCATGGAGGGTCTAGGTTATTTGTAAATTGTTACCATTAGAATAAAGCATTTGGCTCTAGGCCTATCAAATGGGTTTGCATTGGGCTTTGAAAATTAAATCTACTCATGCTGCCCATTAGGAATTAATATTGAGACAATACCTTGCACTTAGGGGACCCTTTGCATTAGAGCATTGAAGCTGCATCAGTGGTTTGATATCCGGGGCCAGCCGACAAAATTTGAAAAAAAAAAACATTGGATATGATTGGCCATGGGTTAAGGGGGGCTTAAAATTATTGCAATATATTTCCTTTGTTTTCGTCAGCAGTAAATGAAAAAATGGTTGGCCAGTGCCCGATCAGACCATTTTGTGATGATTGGCTCTGCCTTGGTGAGGATTCCCCAGAGCAAAGTTTCCCCTCGAAAATTTGAAGGTTCCGGTATTTAAAATAAAAGTGCATAAATGTCATATTTAATGGATACGCATTGAAAAAGCGAAGAAGAAAATCATAATTTGTATAGTTTTCATAAATAAAATGTGATTAAAGATAATCTATGTGAGAATTGTATTTAATGGAGGGGACTCACGGCCACTGTAGTCCCGTAGCTGTTATAAATTTATGTTGAAATAACAGGTGTGGATTACATCCTCCAATAAGACAATTCTTCACATAGTTATAAAAGTAGATGCGCCCAAAAGCAAGTGAAAAATTACAGTTCTTGAGATGATTTTGAGCAGTTTAAGCCACATGATTGACAGATAAAGTGACAGTGGGTCCTTGTCTTCAAATAGTCGAGAATTTTTCTTTGGGGGTCATACGTACCTAATGTTTGGGGGGTGTGCCGCCATGACTCCCCTAGGCGACAGCACTGGCCCTGTGTAAATTGAGTTTATATGTTACGTAATACACTCACATAGTGACTGTAAGTAACTACAGAGACCATTCCAACTTCGTACTTCGTCTCCTTAGTGCTTTACACGGCAAACATTAACTTCTCAAATGTATAGATATTTGAGCTATTTCAAACGTCAGTTATTGCAAAAAGTACTAACTTTATGCATGGGCTGTCTCAGTGTTACTTGAGTTTACTGTATATTTCATGTAAGGCACTCTTAGGGCTGCTTTCACACTAGGGATCAGAGCATGAGCGGGAGATCAAATCCAGATCAGATTCTGTGTTAAATTTCAAGGTTTGACACTTGATCCTCTGCAGTGAATCAGACCACAAGAAAATCATTGATAAACAGGAACTTAGTTTAACAAGACTCAGATGATACAATATTCAACACTGTTCATGTAAGATGTGTATACACCTTGAGATCTGCATCCCCCCTCATTACCTGACCAATTGCTTACGATTGAAAAAATAGGGACTGCTATTATACTTCATCACTACAAACGTAGTTCTGCATAACCTAGACGGTCCCATTCTTTGATGAAATGGCGTTCTTGTAACTTTATGGGAGTAAAGACAACATTGCTGAATTATCTTTGATGATGACTTTACGTTTCCTTTCAGCAGGGCCAGTTGGGCAGGGAACTAGGTTATTACTGTCAGTAAGCAGTTTCTCTTCCCAAACGTACCATTAGGTGGCCTGAGAATGATGAAATGTTACTTTAAGAAATTGCAGAATCCATGATGTAGAAGTTCTCAGGCCCCTCTTCAATCTTTGGAGCACCCTACTTGTCTGTTGAGCTTTCTGGCACAGTCAGCGAATGCATAACAAACCAATGATAGGGCTTCAGAGCTTTTTGCATTGAAGACAATGGTTTCCGATTCTTGGCCTTTACCAAATTCGAATGCGATGCACGTTGCCATACTTAGCAGTGAGCGACAATACCAAGATTATTTTAACTTTGTCATGTCAAATTGTGGGACAAATTATAGAGAATGTTATGTAACAGTAGGTTTGCTTCAGGAGAATTATTGTGTAGGCTATATGCTACAGAAGGCTAGCACGGTGTACATTATTAAAGTATTATACCATGAACAGTATAATAAATTTGCAGCTCCCATGCTGTGCCGTTTGTGTATTTCAGGTAAATGAAAGGTCACCTTGATTCATCGAGCTTTTGCATAGTTTTTTGATCCCCTGAGATCTAATCTGCACCGATCGATTGGTGGATCAGATCTTGAGATCTGATCTTAAATGCGAGGTTTAGTTGCCTAAGCGGCAGATCAGATCTGGATCTGACCCCTTGCTCGAGGTCAAGTGTGAAAGTACTCAAAGTAACTGCAAGTAGATATAGAGGTCATTGGTCTCACCAGGAGGTTGTTCTCACTGTTTTATATGGCTGTGATCAGATTGCATATTCTTGCATGGTGGAAAGAGAAAGGTCTGTTCAATAAGCAGAACAGGAATTGGAGCCCCCGGGTATTTCTCTTAGAAGAGTGAAATCAGACTTCCGCTGACAGTAGTGAGGGAATGCATACTTAGTATGTTCATATGGCTTTAAGTAATTTAAACTCAGTGAGGCCACTGTAGCTTTGTCAGGTAGATGAGCTAGATGGTCTCCTTCTTGTTTTAAATTGGAGGATGAGGCTAGAATGAAACTTAGTAGGGAATATGTTATGGTATGGGACAAGGTTGTAGGGTCGAAAGAGATTGCAGTAAGATAGTTTTGATCTGTATTTCTAATTTTGACTGGCTTTTTTAATATGTAATAATGAAATATTACTTCTACACCTGGACAGTGGCTTAACAAACCTTATTCACAAATGTGGCAAACACAACCCAAAGAAGCCAACCTTCGGTATAAAGCATAGATCACCAGGGCCCTTCTGGTTGTGGTGGTAATAAAATTTATAGGACCATTAGAGTTTTGAGAATATCAAAGAAATTAGTAAGGTCACAATAGAAAGGGAATAACCAAATATCTTTCAATCAGGCGAAGGCATGCCATATACCCACTTGGGTGGTTTCAGGGGGCTTTGACCAAGAGGACAGCAAGAGCTAGGTCTCTCTCAGTCCCTTATGGTTCAGGCCCACGAGACTGACGGGGAAGCATCTTGGCCTTGAGGAAACCTAATTCCTCTAAGAGGACTCGTGATGGAGCTACCGCCATTTGCAACACTGCACCAGAGGAAAATTTGCAAATTTTTCCAAGTCAGTGGATTTGCCTTTGCCATTCCACTAAAATACATGGTTTCTAATGTCCCCTGTTGGTGGTAAAATGACCCTTCTACCATTTGGCCTACACCTTTTGTTATTGTGAATGTCATTTCTGTCATTTAAACTGTTTAGTTTTCTAAGGTACAGTACTTATCTCATCTGCAAACTTGAGTCAGGGTGATAACCACCGCTAGTGTGTGAAATTCCTGTACTTACTGTAGTCTCCCAGAAAACCCTGTAAAATTCTGTATATTCAATGCTATCTTTCCCACAAAACCTATATTTCTGTTATGTAGCACTCTGAAGTCTGTATATGGTGTATAGTAAATGCATGTAAATATTGCTGAGGTAAGGAACAAAGGAAGGTGGTGTAGTTTAAAGTTGAAGGGTGCATGCATGCAAGTCAGAATTTAAAAAGGTATTGCTATCCCATGGAATGCTCATTACAGTTGGTATACAAGTGAGTGTCCCTTCCTTTATAAGTAAATTAGAGCAGGTAGTTTGTAGCTAGAAAGTGTTAAGTTTCAGAAGGGCTATTGCTTCATCCATATGGAAAGTCAAATAAGTAGAGGAAAAGTGGAGGTTATCGACCTGACATGAAAGACAGAGAGTGGTAAACTATTATCTTTATTTTGTTTTCTTTAAGATTGGCAGTTGCCTGTACACAAGCTTACCCACTGAGGCTTCTGAAATGCAACTTTGTTGATGGGTACAGAGACTGAAAGAAATATTTTCCTCTTACTGGTGTCTGGTGGGACGTCAAGTATGCCATCGGTACCATAGAAAGTGACTATTGAGAAATTTTTGTAGACTCAGCCATGAACCCAATGATCAAGAAAAATTTGCATGACAGGCACAGATGGAGCAGAGTTGGCATAATGCAGTGAACTGCTGCAAGAGTTTTTACTTTATATTTTAAATGTTTTTCCATACTTGCTAATACTGTAGTTGTGATTCAATTAGTTGGATTATCTGGGTGGAGAGGCTATTTCCCAACAGGAAGGGGTAGAGGATCTTCAAAAATTAGTCACCATAGGTGAAAACCTCTGGTTAAGTGGGCAAGATGTTCAGGGTTTCGTGACTGATGCAAAAAGTGAGCAGGGGAGGCTTGAGGAAGATAGGAGAACACATAAAAGGAAGATTAAAGCTGAACCAAAAGGAAATGATAGAAATAGAAATGGAGGTAGAAAGTCGTATAAAGAGTGATGGAGAAGGAAAAAGAATGTTTACTCAAAAACCAAGAGCCTCAAGTTACCCTCCTTAAGGCCCTCAATGCTCACCTCAGACAGTAACAATTCTCCCAACTAACCTAACTTCTAGCCCCATGTTCAATGTGAACATAAACAATTGTCTAGTAGCAGAATTCTTCCAAGATAGAGCCACAGTAGCCTGCACTGAGTTTTAATTGCTCGAGGCAATTTTGAAAAAAAAAGCTGTGACTGTGAGCCTAATTAGGATTACAACTGACTGTCCAAGTCATTATTACCACCCAGAGTGGTGCTATTATTGTTTGAATGAATGCCAATCAATGTACAGTCACCAACTAGATTTAGAACTATTGGGATATGTCTAAATATATTTGGGGGATCCCAAAGCTCCTTTCAGTGAGGATACTGTGAATATAAATTCATGAATATTTACAAAATTTTAAAAAGTGTTTTCATAGTCAATGGTGGCATACGTCAGAGTGGGGTACTAGTCTCAGTTCCTTATTTAATGACAAGGCATTAGGTATCTTCTCTTGTCTGCCAACTTTAAAGTCAATAATGACTCCATGATGGCAGCTCTGTCTGTTTAAGAGTTTTCTCCCACTGGATACGGGTTTAGGGAAACGTTTAGGTCAAGAAAGTGTATTGGGGAGACAGGACAGTAGTATGCGGTAAGATCAGAAAATTTGTTGTCTCAATAGGTTGATATGTGTGAAATATGGAAATCTTATGAGGGTCTTTCTGATTTGTTCTATAGAGAGCAGTTTTTGAATATCAGTACCAAACCATGAAAAGAAACCTGAAGACATACAGACCATGGCCATGTATGCTGATCATATTGCTGATGTGCATGGTGGATTTTCTATGCTACTGGTAGGTTCAGTTACAAGAAAACATTAGGTTTCTCATTGAATCCAGCTAACAGGACCTTGGTGAATACCTGTAAGTTTGGTCATGGAGTAAGTTGGGCTAAAGACCATCATTTAACCTACCACTAGTTCAAAAGGAGCTATAGTAATGCTAGGAACTGTTTCTGCGTGGATGCTTTGTACATTTTACTTCAGATTGCAGAAATAAGCCAAAGGAAATAACAACGGTAGGAAATAATTTAGCATCTCTTCTCCAAACTGCATGTGACAACGTTAATGACACTAGTAGAAATATTGAGTGGACAAGTTAATTCACAGACCCAAGAACAAGAGTCTGTCTCCTACAAATAAGCAAGACTCAGTGGCATAAGTAAATTCAAAGCAGCCATAAAATATTGTTGTACAAAGTGGGGTTGTTAAAGTAACGGTGTCTACCCGATATTCATTAGGTAGTTTCTTGTAGGTAGGCACCAGGACTTATTGATTGTTGAGTTACAGTTTAGCAAGGTAGTAGTGTGTTTTAACTGCTTTATAAAAGGTAGCTAATGTCGGTAGAGCCGACTTAGGAAGTTAGCTAGTTTTGATGAAGTACAAAAGCCTTAGATAGGAAATTCTTAGAAAATTGCAAAATCCATGATTTAGAAGTTCTCAGCCCCTCCCCCTCAATCTTGGGAGCACCCCTACTTGCCTGTTGAGCTTTCTGTCACAGTCAGTGAATGCATGACAAACCAACAGTAGGGCTTCAGAGCTTTTTGCATTGAAGACGATGGTTTCCCCACCTTCATTTTTACAAAATTTGCATGCGATTCATGTGGCAGTGAGCAACAATACCATGATCATTTTAACTTTGTCACGACAAATTGTGGGACAAATTGTAGAGTACGTTATGTAACAGTCGGTAGGCTTCGGGAGAATTATTGTGTAGGCTATATGCTACAGGCGACTGTAGCACGGTGTACGTTAATAAAGAATTATACCATGAACAGTATAATAAATTTGCAGCTACCCATGCTGTGCCGTTTGTGTATTTCAGGTGAATAAAAGTCACCTTGATTCATCGAGCTTTTGCATAGTTTTGTGATCCCCTGATCGAGATCTAGTCTCCACTGATTGGTGGTTCAAATCTTGAGATCTGATCTTAAATGCGAGGTTTAGTTGATCCCAAGCGGCGGATCAGATTCAGATCTGACCCCTTGCTCGAGATCAGGTGTGAAAGTACTCTTAAAGTAAATGCAAGTAGATTTAGAGGTCATTGGTCTCACCAGGAGGTTGTTCTCACTTATTTTATATGGCTGTGATCAGATTGTATATTCTTGCATGGTGGAAAGAGAAAGGTCTGTTCAATAAGCAGAACAGGAATTGGAGCCCCCAGGTATTTCTCTTAGAAGAGTGAAATCAGACTTCCGCTGACAGTAGTGAGGGAATGCATACTTAGTATGTTGATATGGCATTAAGTAATTTAAACTCAGCATTACAATCTTCTCATGTACGTATCCCACAAGGAATACCACTTGAGACCCCTAGCTTTTTGGGGACAAAAAGGGGAGATTAAATATCTACCCGAGTTGGTAACATTAGCCTCATTGAAAGCTCTACTGCACAAATTGGTTCTTAGATAACCACCAGTTGACTTTCAAAGGTAGTGTACTACAAATGTTCACAATAGCATATAGTGCACTTTAAATAGCTTGTACAGTTGGTAAGTATGTCTACACACATGGCTGGGTGCAATTAATTGTGTGCATTCAAGGGTAAATTGTACTACTGGTAGCACTTTTGGTAGTTAATTTACTATCAAGTGTCAGATTATTACACCCTCAGTGTATCTCAGGACCAATCTTTAAGGGGTTGCATTGGCCATCATGGTGAGGCCACTGTAGCTTTGTCAGGTAGGTGAGCTAGAGGGGTATCCTTTTTGTTGGAAACTGGAGGATGGGGCTAGAATAAAACTTGGTAGGAAAAATGTTATGGTATGGGACAAGATTGTAGGCTTCAAAGAGATTGCAGTAAAATAATTTTGATCTGTATTGCTACTTTTGACTTGTTGTCAAAATGTAGTGATGAAATATTACTTCTACACCTGAACAGTGGTTTAAATTAACAAACCTTATTCACATAAGTGGCAAAGACAACCTAAAGAAGCCAACCTTTGGCATAAAGCGTAGATCAGCAGGACCCTTCTGGTTGTGGTGATTATAAAATTTATACGACCATTAGAAATTTGAGAATATCTAAGAAATTGCTAAAGTTACAATAGAAAAGGATTCACCAAATACCTTTCAATCAAGCGAAGGCATGCCACATACCAGCATTGTGGTTTCAGGGGGCTTTGACCAAGAGGATAGCAAGAGACTTCACTCGGTCCCTTATGGTTCAGGTCTAGGAGAGTGCAGGGCAAGCATCTTGCCCTTGAGGAAAACAAAACCCTCTAGGAGGACTCCTGATGGAACTACCACCATTTGCAAACATTGCACCAAAGGAACATCTACAAATTCTTCCAAGTCGGTGGATTCGCCCTTGCCATTCCACAGAAATATTAACTTGGTTTCTGATATCCATGTTGAAGGTAAAATGACACTGTTCTACCATTTGGCCCACACCTGTGATACTATTAATGTCATTTCTGTCATTTGAACTGTTTAGTTTTCTAAGGAGTACAGTACTTGCCTCACCTGCAAACTTGAGTCAGGGTGGTAACTACCATTAGTGTGTGGAATTCCTGTTTTTACTGTAGACTCCCAGAAAACCCTGTAAAATTCTGTATATTCAATGATGTCTTTCCCACAAAACCTATATTTCAGTTATGTAGCACTCTGAAGTCTGTATATGGTGTATAGTAAATGCATGTAAATAATGCCGAGGTAAGGAACAAAGGGAGGTGGTGTAGTTTAAAGCTGAAGAGTGCATGGTGAGTCAGAATTTAAAAAGCTATTGTTATCCCATGGAATGCTCATTACAGTTGGTATACAAGTGAGTGTCGCTTCCTTTATAAGTGAATTAGAAGCAGGTAGTTAGTAGCTAGAAAGTGTTAAATTTCAGAAGGGCTATTGCTTCGTCTTTATGGAAAGTTAAATAAGTAGAGGAAAAGTGGAGTTTATCTACAGTACATGACATGAAAGATAGAGAGAGAGTGGCAAACTATTATCTTTATTTTGTTTTCTTTTAAGATTGATGCCTGTACACAGGATAGCACACTGATATGGAACTTTGTTGATGGGTACAGAGACTGAAAGAAATTTTTCCTCTTACTGGAGTCTGGTGTGACGTCATGTATGCCACCATAGAAAGTGATGATTGTGAAATTTTTGAAGACCCAGCCATGACCCACTGATCAAGAAAATTTGCATGGCCGGCACAGATGGAGTAGAGTTGGCGTACTGCAGTGAACTGCTGCAAGAGTTTTTACTTTATATTTTAAACGTTTTTCCATACTTACTAATGCTGTAGTTGTGGTTCATCTAGTTGGATTTTCTGGATGGGGAGGCTGTTTTGGAAAAAGAAGGGGTTGTGGATCTTAAAAATTAGTCACCGTAGGTGAAAACCTTTGGTTAAGTGGGCAAGATATACAGGGTTTCGTCACTGATGCAAAAGGTGAGCAGGGGAGGCTTGAGAAAGACATGGGGAGAACCCGTAAAAGAAAAATTGAAGCTGAACCAAAAGAAATAACAGAGATAGAAATAGAAATGAAAATGGAACAGGAAGTGAAAGGCCGTATTAAGAGGGAGGTATGAGGAAAAGGAATGTTTACTCAAAAATCAAGAGCCTCAAATTACTCTCCTTCAAGGCCCTCTGTGCTTACCCCAAACAGTAACAATTCTCCCAACTAACCTTAATTCTAGCCCTGTGTTCAATTTAAAGATAAACAACTGTCTAGTAGCAGAACACTTCCAAGACAGAGCCACAGTAGCCTGCACTGAGTTTCAATTGCTCGAGGCAATATTAAAAAAAATAAAACTGTGTGACTGTGCGCCTAATTATGATCACAACTAACTGTCCAAGTTATTATTACCAATGAGAGTGGTGCTATTATTTTTTGAATGAATGCAAATCAATGTACAGTCACCAACTAGATTTAGAACTATTGGGATATGTCTAAATATATTTGGGGGATCCCAAAGCTCCTTTCAGTGAGGATACTGTGAATATAAATTCATGCATATTTACAAAATTTTAAAAGTGTTCTCAATGGTGGCATAAGTCAGTGTGGGGTACTAATCTCAGTGCCTTATTTCATGGCAAGGCATTATAAGGTATCTTCTCTCGTCTGCCAACTTCAAAGGCAATAAAGACTTGTGATAGCAGCTCCATCTGTTGAAGGGTTTTTACTACTGGATAAGGATTTAGTGAAAAGTTTAGGTCAGCAAAACGTATCGGGGAGACAGGACAGTAGTTTGCCGTAAGATCAAAAAAATTGTTGTCTTCATAGGTTGATATGTGTGAAATAAAGAAGTCTTATGAGGGTCTTTCTGATTTGTTCTATAGAGAGCAGTTTGTGAACAGTACCATCCATGAAACCACGAAAGGAAACCTAAGGACATACAGACCATGGTCACGTATGCTGATAATATTGCTGATGTGCATGGTGGATTTTCTATGCTACTGGTAGGTTCAAATACAAGAAAACGTTTGGTTTCTCATTGAATCCAGCCAACAGCACCTTGGTGAATAACCGTGAGTTTGATCTGGAAGTTAGTTCTGGAAGCATAAAGTCCGTCAAAAACTCAAAATTAAATCTAAAACTAGTTGAAAAGGGGCTAGTAATGCTAGAACCTGTTTCTGCGTGGTTGCTCTGTACATTTAACTTCAACAAAATAACAACAGTAGGAAATAATTATGCATCTCTTCTCCGAACTGCATGTGACAACGGTAATGACACTAGTAGAAATATTGAGTGGACAACTTACTTTACAGACCCAAGAACAAGAGACTGTCTGCTACGAAGCAAGAAACAGTGGCATAAGTAATTTCAAAGCATCCTTTAAAATGTTGTGCAAAGTGGGTTTTGGTGAACTAAGATGTGGTCACACACTGCCTGTGATAAGTGCTGCCTATCAAGATGTTATTAAGGGGATGCTAGTAACAGAAGGCTCTCTGAATGGTAAACCAGTCGGACTAAGAATTATGAACATAGTTATCAGTAGTCACGATACTGTAGATAGCGTAGTTGACGTTTTGACCTTTCTATGAATTATGCTGATAATAAATTATAGCATTGAGTGCAGTTGGGAGTTTGTTATGGTTTCATTAATGTGATTTAGGATTAGGCCTGGGACATAATGTGGTAGTGACATCATGCATTCCAGTGTCAGTATATAGTAGACTATTTACGTCATACATTGTAAAAGTTTGTTGTTTGGTAGTCAGTTATGTTCTGATATAATACCAAATAGTCAAAGAAGTACCTTGTGAAGCTTGTTGAGTGATAGTTTAGAGAGGTAGGATGTTATTGCTTGTGTAATGAAGTACTTTGTTAAAATGGCTGTCTAACTCTTAGTAAATAGATATCCAGGAAGCATAGTTGTAGTTAGTTATGTTTTCATTAAGTAGATAAGTAGCCAGAATAATAGCTCTTGTTTCTTTAAAGGGGCATATTGAGTTGATATCGATAACTTAACGAGGGTGTTGAAGGGTACTACCACATCACAATGATTATTTTCAGCATAGTTAATCAAGTTTCACATCCAATAGTTACGCATAAAGTTAAAATTTTGAATTTTTTGGTATCCTGGCTTGTAACAGTTTTGTGCATAATTTGAAAAAGTGTCTGGTCACGAATTTTTGAAAACCGAACTGAATTGTTTATTACTCACTTATGAAACATTTATTTGTATGAAAGATGTGGGGATTGTTTAAGTTTGACCATTTGTCGTTAGTATGTGAAGAAAACTTAACAGGTTTGGCAAAATTGGTGAATTTTATGAACCAACTCAATGTGGCGCTTTAAATTATCCTTTTTAGGTGGAGTGTTATAACGTGTTTAATGAAGTAGGTAGTTTGAATAGATATTTGAGTCTGGGTAGGTAAGCAAGTGTTGTTATTTGAAGATAGATATTTGTAGTTATACCATAGGTATTGAGTGTTTGAAAGAATGGATGAAGTAGGTAAGTAGGTAGTTGAAGGTTGTTGAGTAGGAGCACATAGATGGCGCTTTTAACTCAGTTGAAGTTGGTAGTTGTAATATGTAAGATGTCAATTAGTAGTGGTACCCTGTAAAGGAGAAGGTAGTTTCTTATAGGTAGGCACTAGGACTTATTGATTATTGAGTGATAACTCAGCAAGGTAGTGTGTTTTATCTGTTTGATAAAAGGCAGCTAGCTTTTCTAGAGAAGACTAAGCAATCAAGGTCACTTTTGATGAAGTACGTAGCTTTTGATAGGATTCCATCTTAAGATTGTTAAATGATTGATGCAATAAGTAGTTTGTGTTAGAAAGTACTCCAGTAGGTTGATGTCCAGTTGTAGTTAGTTATGTTTTCATTAAGTAGATAAGTAGCCAGAATAATAGCTGTTGTTTCTTTTAATTAGCTTTTGGAGGTAGTATGTTATAACATATTTCCTGAATTAGGTAGTTTGTACAGATATTTGAGTCTGAGTAGGTTAGCATGTGTTCTTATTTGTAGATAGATATTGGTAGTTATGCAATAGGTATTGCAGGTTTGAAAGAATAAATGATGTAGCCAGTTGAAGTTTTTTGAGTAGGAGCATGTAGATGGCATTTTTAGCTCAGTTGAAGTTGGTAGTTGTAATATGTAAGATGTCAGTTAGTAGTGTTACTCTGTAAGGGTGAAGGTAGTTCCTTTTGAGTGATAGCTTAGTAAGGTAGTGTGTTTTATCTCTTTGATGAAAGAAACCAAGCATTGATTGAAGAAACTTAGGAATTAGTTCACTTTTATGAAGTACATAGCTTAAGATAGGATTCCATCTTCGATTGTTAAATGATTGATGCAATAAGTAGCTTGTTTTAGAGTGTAGGCCAGTAGATAGATTTCAGGAAGCATAGTTGTAGTTAGTTATGTTTTCATTAAGTAGATAAGTAGTCAAAATAATAGCTGTTGTTTCTTTTAATTAGGTATTGGAGGTAGTATGTTATAACTTATTTCCTGAAGTAGGTAGTTTGTATAGATATTTGAGTCTGAGTAGGTTAGCATGTGTTCTTATTTGTAGATAGATATTGGTAGTTATACTATAGGTATTGAGTGTTTGAAAGACTGGATGAAGTAGGTAGTTGAAGGTTGTTGAGTAGGAGCATGTAGATGGCGTTTTTGGCTCAGTTGAAGTTGGTAGTTGTATTATGTAAGATGTCAATTAGTCGTGTTACTCTGTAAAGGAGAAGGTAGTTCCTTGTAGGTAGGCAGTAGGACTTATTGAGGTTTGAGTGATAGCTTAGCGAGGTAGTGTGTTTTTTCTCTTTGGTGAAAGGTAGCTAGAGTCGATAGAAGAAACTTAGGAAGTTAGTTCACTTTTTATGAAGTACGTAGCTTAAGAGAGGATTCCATCTTTAGATTGTTAAATGATTGATGCAATAAGTAGCTTGTTTTAGAGTGTAGGCCAGTAGGAAGATGTCCAGGAAGCATAGTTGTAGTTAGTTATGTTTTCATTAAGTAGATAAGTAGCCAGAATAATAGCTGTTGTTTCATTTAATTAGCTTTTGGAGGTAGTATGTTATAACTTATTTCCTGAAGTAGGTAGTTTGTATAGATATTTGAGTCTGAGTAGGTTAGCATGTGTTCTTATTTGTAGATAGATATTGGTAGTTATACTATAGGTATTGAGTGTTTGAAAGACTGGATGAAGTAGGTAGTTGAAGGTTGTTGAGTAGGAGCATGTAGATGGCGTTTTTGGCTCAGTTGAAGTTGGTAGTTGTATTATGTAAGATGTCAATTAGTAGTGTTACTCTGTAATGGAGAAGGTAGTTCCTTGTAGGTAGGGACTAGGACTTATTGAGGTTTGAGTGATAGCATGGCAAGGTAGTGTGTTTTATCTCTTTGGTGAAAGGTAGCTAGAGTCGATAGAAGAAACTTAGGCAGTTAGTTCACTTTTATGAAGTACGTAGCTTAAGAGAGGATTCCATCTTTAGATTGTTAAATGATTGATGCAATAAGTAGCTTGTTTTAGAGTGTAGGCCAGTAGGAAGATGTCCAGGAAGCATAGTTGTAGTTAGTTATGTTTTCATTAAGTAGATAAGTAGCCAGAATAATAGCTGTTGTTTCATTTAATTAGCTTTTGGAGGTAGTATGTTATAACTTATTTCCTGAAGTAGGTAGTTTGTATAGATATTTGAGTCTGAGTAGGTTAGCATGTGTTCTTATTTGTAGATAGATATTGGTAGTTATACTATAGGTATTGAGTGTTTGAAAGACTGGATGAAGTAGGTAGTTGAAGGTTGTTGAGTAGGAGCATGTAGATGGCGTTTTTGGCTCAGTTGAAGTTGGTAGTTGTATTATGTAAGATGTCAATTAGTCGTGTTACTCTGTAATGGAGAAGGTAGTTCCTTGTAGGTAGGGACTAGGACTTATTGAGGTTTGAGTGATAGCATGGCAAGGTAGTGTGTTTTATCTCTTTGGTGAAAGGTAGCTAGAGTCGATAGAAGAAACTTAGGCAGTTAGTTCACTTTTATGAAGTACGTAGCTTAAGAGAGGATTCCATCTTTAGATTGTTAAATGATTGATGCAATAAGTAGCTTGTTTTAGAGTGTAGGCCAGTAGGTAGATGTCCAGGAAGCATAGTTGTAGTTAGTTATGTTTTCATTAAGTAGATAAGTAGCCAGAATAATAGCTGTTGTTTCATTTAATTAGCTTTTGGAGGTAGTATGTTATAACTTATTTCCTGAAGTAGGTAGTTTGTATAGATATTTGAGTCTGAGTAGGTTAGCATGTGTTCTTATTTGTAGATAGATATTGGTAGTTATACTATAGGTATTGAGTGTTTGAAAGACTGGATGAAGTAGGTAGTTGAAGGTTGTTGAGTAGGAGCATGTAGATGGCGTTTTTGGCTCAGTTGAAGTTGGTAGTTGTATTATGTAAGATGTCAATTAGTCGTGTTACTCTGTAATGGAGAAGGTAGTTCCTTGTAGGTAGGGACTAGGACTTATTGAGGTTTGAGTGATAGCATGGCAAGGTAGTGTGTTTTATCTCTTTGGTGAAAGGTAGCTAGAGTCGATAGAAGAAACTTAGGCAGTTAGTTCACTTTTATGAAGTACGTAGCTTAAGAGAGGATTCCATCTTTAGATTGTTAAATGATTGATGCAATAAGTAGCTTGTTTTAGAGTGTAGGCCAGTAGGTAGATGTCCAGGAAGCATAGTTGTAGTTAGTTATGTTTTCATTAAGTAGATAAGTAGCCAGAATAATAGCTGTTGTTTCATTTAATTAGCTTTTGGAGGTAGTATGTTATAACTTATTTCCTGAAGTAGGTAGTTTGTATAGATATTTGAGTCTGAGTAGGTTAGCATGTGTTCTTATTTGTAGATAGATATTGGTAGTTATACTATAGGTATTGAGTGTTTGAAAGACTGGATGAAGTAGGTAGTTGAAGGTTGTTGAGTAGGAGCATGTAGATGGCGTTTTTGGCTCAGTTGAAGTTGGTAGTTGTATTATGTAAGATGTCAATTAGTAGTGTTACTCTGTAATGGAGAAGGTAGTTCCTTGTAGGTAGGGACTAGGACTTATTGAGGTTTGAGTGATAGCATGGCAAGGTAGTGTGTTTTATCTCTTTGGTGAAAGGTAGCTAGAGTCGATAGAAGAAACTTAGGCAGTTAGTTCACTTTTATGAAGTACGTAGCTTAAGAGAGGATTCCATCTTTAGATTGTTAAATGATTGATGCAATAAGTAGCTTGTTTTAGAGTGTAGGCCAGTAGGTAGATGTCCAGGAAGCATAGTTGTAGTTAGTTATGTTTTCATTAAGTAGATAAGTAGCCAGAATAATAGCTGTTGTTTCATTTAATTAGCTTTTGGAGGTAGTATGTTATAACTTATTTCCTGAAGTAGGTAGTTTGTATAGATATTTGAGTCTGAGTAGGTTAGCATGTGTTCTTATTTGTAGATAGATATTGGTAGTTATACTATAGGTATTGAGTGTTTGAAAGACTGGATGAAGTAGGTAGTTGAAGGTTGTTGAGTAGGAGCATGTAGATGGCGTTTTTGGCTCAGTTGAAGTTGGTAGTTGTATTATGTAAGATGTCAATTAGTAGTGTTACTCTGTAATGGAGAAGGTAGTTCCTTGTAGGTAGGGACTAGGACTTATTGAGGTTTGAGTGATAGCATGGCAAGGTAGTGTGTTTTATCTCTTTGGTGAAAGGTAGCTAGAGTCGATAGAAGAAACTTAGGCAGTTAGTTCACTTTTATGAAGTACGTAGCTTAAGAGAGGATTCCATCTTTAGATTGTTAAATGATTGATGCAATAAGTAGCTTGTTTTAGAGTGTAGGCCAGTAGGTAGATGTCCAGGAAGCATAGTTGTAGTTAGTTATGTTTTCATTAAGTAGATAAGTAGCCAGAATAATAGCTGTTGTTTCATTTAATTAGCTTTTGGAGGTAGTATGTTATAACTTATTTCCTGAAGTAGGTAGTTTGTATAGATATTTGAGTCTGAGTAGGTTAGCATGTGTTCTTATTTGTAGATAGATATTGGTAGTTATACTATAGGTATTGAGTGTTTGAAAGACTGGATGAAGTAGGTAGTTGAAGGTTGTTGAGTAGGAGCATGTAGATGGCGTTTTTGGCTCAGTTGAAGTTGGTAGTTGTATTATGTAAGATGTCAATTAGTCGTGTTACTCTGTAATGGAGAAGGTAGTTCCTTGTAGGTAGGGACTAGGACTTATTGAGGTTTGAGTGATAGCATGGCAAGGTAGTGTGTTTTATCTCTTTGGTGAAAGGTAGCTAGAGTCGATAGAAGAAACTTAGGCAGTTAGTTCACTTTTATGAAGTACGTAGCTTAAGAGAGGATTCCATCTTTAGATTGTTAAATGATTGATGCAATAAGTAGCTTGTTTTAGAGTGTAGGCCAGTAGGTAGATGTCCAGGAAGCATAGTTGTAGTTAGTTATGTTTTCATTAAGTAGATAAGTAGCCAGAATAATAGCTGTTGTTTCATTTAATTAGCTTTTGGAGGTAGTATGTTATAACTTATTTCCTGAAGTAGGTAGTTTGTATAGATATTTGAGTCTGAGTAGGTTAGCATGTGTTCTTATTTGTAGATAGATATTGGTAGTTATACTATAGGTATTGAGTGTTTGAAAGACTGGATGAAGTAGGTAGTTGAAGGTTGTTGAGTAGGAGCATGTAGATGGCGTTTTTGGCTCAGTTGAAGTTGGTAGTTGTATTATGTAAGATGTCAATTAGTCGTGTTACTCTGTAATGGAGAAGGTAGTTCCTTGTAGGTAGGGACTAGGACTTATTGAGGTTTGAGTGATAGCATGGCAAGGTAGTGTGTTTTATCTCTTTGGTGAAAGGTAGCTAGAGTCGATAGAAGAAACTTAGGCAGTTAGTTCACTTTTATGAAGTACGTAGCTTAAGAGAGGATTCCATCTTTAGATTGTTAAATGATTGATGCAATAAGTAGCTTGTTTTAGAGTGTAGGCCAGTAGGTAGATGTCCAGGAAGCATAGTTGTAGTTAGTTATGTTTTCATTAAGTAGATAAGTAGCCAGAATAATAGCTGTTGTTTCATTTAATTAGCTTTTGGAGGTAGTATGTTATAACTTATTTCCTGAAGTAGGTAGTTTGTATAGATATTTGAGTCTGAGTAGGTTAGCATGTGTTCTTATTTGTAGATAGATATTGGTAGTTATACTATAGGTATTGAGTGTTTGAAAGACTGGATGAAGTAGGTAGTTGAAGGTTGTTGAGTAGGAGCATGTAGATGGCGTTTTTGGCTCAGTTGAAGTTGGTAGTTGTATTATGTAAGATGTCAATTAGTAGTGTTACTCTGTAATGGAGAAGGTAGTTCCTTGTAGGTAGGGACTAGGACTTATTGAGGTTTGAGTGATAGCATGGCAAGGTAGTGTGTTTTATCTCTTTGGTGAAAGGTAGCTAGAGTCGATAGAAGAAACTTAGGCAGTTAGTTCACTTTTATGAAGTACGTAGCTTAAGAGAGGATTCCATCTTTAGATTGTTAAATGATTGATGCAATAAGTAGCTTGTTTTAGAGTGTAGGCCAGTAGGTAGATGTCCAGGAAGCATAGTTGTAGTTAGTTATGTTTTCATTAAGTAGATAAGTAGCCAGAATAATAGCTGTTGTTTCATTTAATTAGCTTTTGGAGGTAGTATGTTATAACTTATTTCCTGAAGTAGGTAGTTTGTATAGATATTTGAGTCTGAGTAGGTTAGCATGTGTTCTTATTTGTAGATAGATATTGGTAGTTATACTATAGGTATTGAGTGTTTGAAAGACTGGATGAAGTAGGTAGTTGAAGGTTGTTGAGTAGGAGCATGTAGATGGCGTTTTTGGCTCAGTTGAAGTTGGTAGTTGTATTATGTAAGATGTCAATTAGTAGTGTTACTCTGTAATGGAGAAGGTAGTTCCTTGTAGGTAGGGACTAGGACTTATTGAGGTTTGAGTGATAGCATGGCAAGGTAGTGTGTTTTATCTCTTTGGTGAAAGGTAGCTAGAGTCGATAGAAGAAACTTAGGCAGTTAGTTCACTTTTATGAAGTACGTAGCTTAAGAGAGGATTCCATCTTTAGATTGTTAAATGATTGATGCAATAAGTAGCTTGTTTTAGAGTGTAGGCCAGTAGGTAGATGTCCAAACACACTACCTCGCTAAGCTATCACTCAAACCTCAATAAGTCCTACTGCCTACCTACAAGGAACTACCTTCTCCATTACAGAGTAACACGACTAATTGACATCTTACATAATACAACTACCAACTTCAACTGAGCCAAAAACGCCATCTACATGCTCCTACTCAACAACCTTCAACTACCTACTTCATCCAGTCTTTCAAACACTCAATACCTATAGTATAACTACCAATATCTATCTACAAATAAGAACACATGCTAACCTACTCAGACTCAAATATCTATACAAACTACCTACTTCAGGAAATAAGTTATAACATACTACCTCCAAAAGCTAATTAAATGAAACAACAGCTATTATTCTGGCTACTTATCTACTTAATGAAAACATAACTAACTACAACTATGCTTCCTGGACATCTACCTACTGGCCTACACTCTAAAACAAGCTACTTATTGCATCAATCATTTAACAATCTAAAGATGGAATCCTCTCTTAAGCTACGTACTTCATAAAAAGTGAACTAACTTCCTAAGTTTCTTCTATCGACTCTAGCTACCTTTCACCAAAGAGATAAAACACACTACCTTGCCATGCTATCACTCAAACCTCAATAAGTCCTAGTCCCTACCTACAAGGAACTACCTTCTCCATTACAGAGTAACACGACTAATTGACATCTTACATAATACAACTACCAACTTCAACTGAGCCAAAAACGCCATCTACATGCTCCTACTCAACAACCTTCAACTACCTACTTCATCCAGTCTTTCAAACACTCAATACCTATAGTATAACTACCAATATCTATCTACAAATAAGAACACATGCTAACCTACTCAGACTCAAATATCTATACAAACTACCTACTTCAGGAAATAAGTTATAACATACTACCTCCAAAAGCTAATTAAATGAAACAACAGCTATTATTCTGGCTACTTATCTACTTAATGAAAACATAACTAACTACAACTATGCTTCCTGGACATCTACCTACTGGCCTACACTCTAAAACAAGCTACTTATTGCATCAATCATTTAACAATCTAAAGATGGAATCCTCTCTTAAGCTACGTACTTCATAAAAGTGAACTAACTGCCTAAGTTTCTTCTATCGACTCTAGCTACCTTTCACCAAAGAGATAAAACACACTACCTCGCTAAGCTATCACTCAAACCTCAATAAGTCCTAGTCCCTACCTACAAGGAACTACCTTCTCCATTACAGAGTAACACTACTAATTGACATCTTACATAATACAACTACCAACTTCAACTGAGCCAAAAACGCCATCTACATGCTCCTACTCAACAACCTTCAACTACCTACTTCATCCAGTCTTTCAAACACTCAATACCTATAGTATAACTACCAATATCTATCTACAAATAAGAACACATGCTAACCTACTCAGACTCAAATATCTATACAAACTACCTACTTCAGGAAATAAGTTATAACATACTACCTCCAAAAGCTAATTAAATGAAACAACAGCTATTATTCTGGCTACTTATCTACTTAATGAAAACATAACTAACTACAACTATGCTTCCTGGACATCTACCTACTGGCCTACACTCTAAAACAAGCTACTTATTGCATCAATCATTTAACAATCTAAAGATGGAATCCTCTCTTAAGCTACGTACTTCATAAAAGTGAACTAACTGCCTAAGTTTCTTCTATCGACTCTAGCTACCTTTCACCAAAGAGATAAAACACACTACCTCGCTAAGCTATCACTCAAACCTCAATAAGTCCTACTGCCTACCTACAAGGAACTACCTTCTCCATTACAGAGTAACACGACTAATTGACATCTTACATAATACAACTACCAACTTCAACTGAGCCAAAAACGCCATCTACATGCTCCTACTCAACAACCTTCAACTACCTACTTCATCCAGTCTTTCAAACACTCAATACCTATAGTATAACTACCAATATCTATCTACAAATAAGAACACATGCTAACCTACTCAGACTCAAATATCTATACAAACTACCTACTTCAGGAAATAAGTTATAACATACTACCTCCAAAAGCTAATTAAATGAAACAACAGCTATTATTCTGGCTACTTATCTACTTAATGAAAACATAACTAACTACAACTATGCTTCCTGGACATCTACCTACTGGCCTACACTCTAAAACAAGCTACTTATTGCATCAATCATTTAACAATCTAAAGATGGAATCCTCTCTTAAGCTACGTACTTCATAAAAGTGAACTAACTGCCTAAGTTTCTTCTATCGACTCTAGCTACCTTTCACCAAAGAGATAAAACACACTACCTTGCCATGCTATCACTCAAACCTCAATAAGTCCTAGTCCCTACCTACAAGGAACTACCTTCTCCATTACAGAGTAACACTACTAATTGACATCTTACATAATACAACTACCAACTTCAACTGAGCCAAAAACGCCATCTACATGCTCCTACTCAACAACCTTCAACTACCTACTTCATCCAGTCTTTCAAACACTCAATACCTATAGTATAACTACCAATATCTATCTACAAATAAGAACACATGCTAACCTACTCAGACTCAAATATCTATACAAACTACCTACTTCAGGAAATAAGTTATAACATACTACCTCCAAAAGCTAATTAAATGAAACAACAGCTATTATTCTGGCTACTTATCTACTTAATGAAAACATAACTAACTACAACTATGCTTCCTGGACATCTACCTACTGGCCTACACTCTAAAACAAGCTACTTATTGCATCAATCATTTAACAATCTAAAGATGGAATCCTCTCTTAAGCTACGTACTTCATAAAAGTGAACTAACTGCCTAAGTTTCTTCTATCGACTCTAGCTACCTTTCACCAAAGAGATAAAACACACTACCTCGCTAAGCTATCACTCAAACCTCAATAAGTCCTAGTCCCTACCTACAAGGAACTACCTTCTCCATTACAGAGTAACACTACTAATTGACATCTTACATAATACAACTACCAACTTCAACTGAGCCAAAAACGCCATCTACATGCTCCTACTCAACAACCTTCAACTACCTACTTCATCCAGTCTTTCAAACACTCAATACCTATAGTATAACTACCAATATCTATCTACAAATAAGAACACATGCTAACCTACTCAGACTCAAATATCTATACAAACTACCTACTTCAGGAAATAAGTTATAACATACTACCTCCAAAAGCTAATTAAATGAAACAACAGCTATTATTCTGGCTACTTATCTACTTAATGAAAACATAACTAACTACAACTATGCTTCCTGGACATCTACCTACTGGCCTACACTCTAAAACAAGCTACTTATTGCATCAATCATTTAACAATCTAAAGATGGAATCCTCTCTTAAGCTACGTACTTCATAAAAGTGAACTAACTGCCTAAGTTTCTTCTATCGACTCTAGCTACCTTTCACCAAAGAGATAAAACACACTACCTTGCCAAGCTATCACTCAAACCTCAATAAGTCCTAGTCCCTACCTACAAGGAACTACCTTCTCCATTACAGAGTAACACTACTAATTGACATCTTACATAATACAACTACCAACTTCAACTGAGCCAAAAACGCCATCTACATGCTCCTACTCAACAACCTTCAACTACCTACTTCATCCAGTCTTTCAAACACTCAATACCTATAGTATAACTACCAATATCTATCTACAAATAAGAACACATGCTAACCTACTCAGACTCAAATATCTATACAAACTACCTACTTCAGGAAATAAGTTATAACATACTACCTCCAAAAGCTAATTAAATGAAACAACAGCTATTATTCTGGCTACTTATCTACTTAATGAAAACATAACTAACTACAACTATGCTTCCTGGACATCTACCTACTGGCCTACACTCTAAAACAAGCTACTTATTGCATCAATCATTTAACAATCTAAAGATGGAATCCTCTCTTAAGCTACGTACTTCATAAAAGTGAACTAACTGCCTAAGTTTCTTCTATCGACTCTAGCTACCTTTCACCAAAGAGATAAAACACACTACCTCGCTAAGCTATCACTCAAACCTCAATAAGTCCTAGTCCCTACCTACAAGGAACTACCTTCTCCATTACAGAGTAACACTACTAATTGACATCTTACATAATACAACTACCAACTTCAACTGAGCCAAAAACGCCATCTACATGCTCCTACTCAACAACCTTCAACTACCTACTTCATCCAGTCTTTCAAACACTCAATACCTATAGTATAACTACCAATATCTATCTACAAATAAGAACACATGCTAACCTACTCAGACTCAAATATCTATACAAACTACCTACTTCAGGAAATAAGTTATAACATACTACCTCCAAAAGCTAATTAAATGAAACAACAGCTATTATTCTGGCTACTTATCTACTTAATGAAAACATAACTAACTACAACTATGCTTCCTGGACATCTACCTACTGGCCTACACTCTAAAACAAGCTACTTATTGCATCAATCATTTAACAATCTAAAGATGGAATCCTCTCTTAAGCTACGTACTTCATAAAAGTGAACTAACTGCCTAAGTTTCTTCTATCGACTCTAGCTACCTTTCACCAAAGAGATAAAACACACTACCTTGCCATGCTATCACTCAAACCTCAATAAGTCCTAGTCCCTACCTACAAGGAACTACCTTCTCCATTACAGAGTAACACTACTAATTGACATCTTACATAATACAACTACCAACTTCAACTGAGCCAAAAACGCCATCTACATGCTCCTACTCAACAACCTTCAACTACCTACTTCATCCAGTCTTTCAAACACTCAATACCTATAGTATAACTACCAATATCTATCTACAAATAAGAACACATGCTAACCTACTCAGACTCAAATATCTATACAAACTACCTACTTCAGGAAATAAGTTATAACATACTACCTCCAAAAGCTAATTAAATGAAACAACAGCTATTATTCTGGCTACTTATCTACTTAATGAAAACATAACTAACTACAACTATGCTTCCTGGACATCTACCTACTGGCCTACACTCTAAAACAAGCTACTTATTGCATCAATCATTTAACAATCTAAAGATGGAATCCTCTCTTAAGCTACGTACTTCATAAAAGTGAACTAACTGCCTAAGTTTCTTCTATCGACTCTAGCTACCTTTCACCAAAGAGATAAAACACACTACCTTGCCATGCTATCACTCAAACCTCAATAAGTCCTAGTCCCTACCTACAAGGAACTACCTTCTCCTTTACAGAGTAACACGACTAATTGACATCTTACATAATACAACTACCAACTTCAACTGAGCCAAAAACGCCATCTACATGCTCCTACTCAACAACCTTCAACTACCTACTTCATCCAGTCTTTCAAACACTCAATACCTATAGTATAACTACCAATATCTATCTACAAATAAGAACACATGCTAACCTACTCAGACTCAAATATCTATACAAACTACCTACTTCAGGAAATAAGTTATAACATACTACCTCCAAAAGCTAATTAAATGAAACAACAGCTATTATTCTGGCTACTTATCTACTTAATGAAAACATAACTAACTACAACTATGCTTCCTGGACATCTACCTACTGGCCTACACTCTAAAACAAGCTACTTATTGCATCAATCATTTAACAATCTAAAGATGGAATCCTCTCTTAAGCTACGTACTTCATAAAAGTGAACTAACTGCCTAAGTTTCTTCTATCGACTCTAGCTACCTTTCACCAAAGAGATAAAACACACTACCTTGCTAAGCTATCACTCAAACCTCAATAAGTCCTAGTCCCTACCTACAAGGAACTACCTTCTCCTTTACAGAGTAACACTACTAATTGACATCTTACATAATACAACTACCAACTTCAACTGAGCCAAAAACGCCATCTACATGCTCCTACTCAACAACCTTCAACTACCTACTTCATCCAGTCTTTCAAACACTCAATACCTATAGTATAACTACCAATATCTATCTACAAATAAGAACACATGCTAACCTACTCAGACTCAAATATCTATACAAACTACCTACTTCAGGAAATAAGTTATAACATACTACCTCCAAAAGCTAATTAAATGAAACAACAGCTATTATTCTGGCTACTTATCTACTTAATGAAAACATAACTAACTACAACTATGCTTCCTGGACATCTACCTACTGGCCTACACTCTAAAACAAGCTACTTATTGCATCAATCATTTAACAATCTAAAGATGGAATCCTCTCTTAAGCTACGTACTTCATAAAAGTGAACTAACTGCCTAAGTTTCTTCTATCGACTCTAGCTACCTTTCACCAAAGAGATAAAACACACTACCTTGCCATGCTATCACTCAAACCTCAATAAGTCCTAGTCCCTACCTACAAGGAACTACCTTCTCCATTACAGAGTAACACGACTAATTGACATCTTACATAATACAACTACTACCAACTTCAACTGAGCCAAAAACGCCATCTACATGCTCCTACTCAACAACCTTCAACTACCTACTTCATCCAGTCTTTCAAACACTCAATACCTATAGTATAACTACCAATATCTATCTACAAATAAGAACACATGCTAACCTACTCAGACTCAAATATCTATACAAACTACCTACTTCAGGAAATAAGTTATAACACTCCACCTAAAAAGGATAATTTAAAGCGGCACATTGAGTTGGTTCATAAAATTCACCAAATTTTGCCAAACCTGTTAAGTTTTCTTCACATACTAACGACAAATGGTCAAACTTAAACAATCCCCACATCTTTCATACAAATAAATGTTTCATAAGTGAGTAATAAACAATTCAGTTCGGTTTTCAAAAATTCGTGACCAGACACTTTTTCAAATTATGCACAAAACTGTTACAAGCCAGGATACCAAAAAATTCAAAATTTTAACTTTATGCGTAACTATTGGATGTGAAACTTGACTAACTATGCTGAAAATAATCATTGTGATGTGGTAGTACCCTTCAACACCCTCGTTAAGTTATCGATATCAACTCAATATGCCCCTTTAAAGAAACAAGAGCTATTATTTTGGCTACTTATCTACTTAATGAAAACATAACTAACTACAACTATGCTTCCTGGACATCTATTGACTAAGAGTTAGACAGCTATTTTAACAAAATACTTCATTACACAAGCAATAACATCCTACCTCTAAACTATCACTCAACAAGCACCACAAGGTACTTCTTTGACTATTTAGGATTATATCAGAACATAACTGACTACCAAACAACAAACTTTTACAATGTATGACGTAAATAGTCTACTATATACTGACACTGGAATGCATGATGTCACTACCACATTATGTCCCAGGCCTAATCCTAAATCACATTAATGAAACCATAACAAACTCCCAACTGCACTCAATGCTATAATTTATTATCAGCATAATTCATAGAAAGGTCAAAACGTCAACTACGCTATCTACAATATCATGACTACTGATAACTATGTCCATAATTCTTAGTCCGACTGGTTTACCATTCAGAGAGCCTTCTGTTACTAGCATCCCCTTAATAACATCTTGATAGGCAGCACTTATCACAGGCAGTGTGTGACCACATCTTAGTTCACCAAAACCCACTTTGCACAACATTTTAATGGCTGCTTTGAAATTACTTATGCCACTGTTTCTTGCTTCGTAGCAGACAGTCTCTTGTTCTTGGGTCTGTAAAGTAAGTTGTCCACTCAATATTTCTACTAGTGTCATTACCGTTGTCACATGCAGTTCGGAGAAGAGATGCATAATTATTTCCTACTGTTGTTATTTTGTTGAAGTTAAATGTACAGAGCAACCACGCAGAAATAGGTTCTAGCATTACTAGCCCCTTTTCAACTAGTTTTAGATTTAATTTTGAGTTTTTGACGGACTTTATGCTTCCAGAACTAACTTCCAGATCAAACTCACAGGTATTCACCAAGGTGCTGTTAGCTGGATTCAATGAGAAACCAAACGTTTTCTTGTATTTGAACCTACCAGTAGCATAGAAAATCCATCATGCACATCAGCAATATTATCAGCATACGTGACCATGGTCTGTATGTCCTTAGGTTTCCTTTCGTGGTTTCATGGATGGTACTGTTCACAAACTGCTCTCTATAGAACAAATCAGAAAGACCCTCATAAGACTTCTTTATTTCACACATATCAACCTATGAAGACAACAATTTTTTTGATCTTACGGCAAACTACTGTCCTGTCTCCCCGATACATTTTGCTGACCTAAACTTTTCACTAAATCCTTATCCAGTAGTAAAAACCCTTCAACAGATGGAGCTGCCACCACAAGTCTTTATTGCCTTTGAAGTTGGCAGACGAGAGAAGATACCTTATAATGCCTTGCCATGAAATAAGGCACTGAGATTAGTACCCCACACTGACTTATGCCACCATTGAGAACACTTTTAAAATTTTGTAAATATGCATGAATTTATATTCACAGTATCCTCACTGAAAGGAGCTTTGGGATCCCCCAAATATATTTAGACATATCCCAATAGTTCTAAATCTAGTTGGTGACTGTACATTGATTTGCATTCATTCAAAAAATAATAGCACCACTCTCATTGGTAATAATAACTTGGACAGTTAGTTGTGATCATAATTAGGCGCACAGTCACAGTTTTATTTTTTTTTAATATTGCCTCGAGCAATTAAAACTCAGTGCAGGCTACTGTGGCTCTGTCTTGGAAGTGTTCTGCTACTAGACAGTTGTTTATCTTTAAATTGAACAAAGGGCTAGAATTAAGGTTAGTTGGGAGAATTGTTACTGTTTGGGGTAAGCACAGAGGGCCTTGAAGGAGAGTAATTTGAGGCTCTTGATTTTTGAGTAAACATTCCTTTTCCTCATACCTCCCTCTTAATACGGCCTTTCACTTCCTGTTCCATTTTCATTTCTATTTCTATCTCTGTTATTTCTTTTGGTTCAGCTTCAATTTTTCTTTTACGGGTTCTCCCCATGTCTTTCTCAAGCCTCCCCTGCTCACCTTTTGCATCAGTGACGAAACCCTGTATATCTTGCCCACTTAACCAAAGGTTTTCACCTACCGTGACTAATTTTTAAGATCCACAACCCCTTCTTTTTCCAAAACAGCCTCCCCATCCAGAAAATCCAACTAGATGAACCACAACTACAGTATTAGTAAGTATGGAAAAACGTTTAAAATATAAAGTAAAAACTCTTGCAGCAGTTCACTGCAGTACGTCAACTCTACTCCATCTGTGCCGGCCATGCAAATTTTCTTGATCAGTGGGTCATGGCTGGGTCTTCAAAAATTTCACAATCATCACTTTCTATGGTGGCATACGTGACATCACACCAGACTCCAGTAAGAGGAAAAATTTCTTTCAGTCTCTGTACCCATCAACAAAGTTCCATATCAGTGTGCTATCCTGTGTACAGGCATCAATCTTAAAAGAAAACAAAATAAAGATAATAGTTTGCCACTCTCTCTCTATCTTTCATGTCATGTACTGTAGATAAACTCCACTTTTCCTCTACTTATTTAACTTTCCATAAAGATGAAGCAATAGCCCTTCTGAAATTTAACACTTTCTAGCTACTAACTACCTGCTTCTAATTCACTTATAAAGGAAGCGACACTCACTTGTATACCAACTGTAATGAGCATTCCATGGGATAACAATAGCTTTTTAAATTCTGACTCACCATGCACTCTTCAGCTTTAAACTACACCACCTCCCTTTGTTCCTTACCTTGGCATTATTTACATGCATTTACTATACACCATATACAGACTTCAGAGTGCTACATAACTGAAATATAGGTTTTGTGGGAAAGACATCATTGAATATACAGAATTTTACAGGGTTTTCTGGGAGTCTACAGTAAAAACATGAATTCCACACACTAATGGTAGTTACCACCCTGACTCAAGTTTGCAGGTGAGGCAAGTACTGTACTCCTTAGAAAACTAAACAGTTCAAATGACAGAAATGACATTAATAGTATCACAGCTGTGGGCCAAATGGTAGAACAGTGTCATTTTACCTTCAACATGGATATCAGAAACCAAGTTAATATTTCTGTGGAATGGCAAGGAAGAATCCACCGACTTGGAAGAATTTGTAGATGTTCCTTTGGTGCAATGTTTGCAAATGGTGGTAGTTCCATCAGGAGTCCTCCTAGAGGGTTTTGTTTTCCTCAAGGGCAAGATGCTTGCCCTGCACTCTCCTAGGCCTGAACCATAAGGGACCGAGTGAAGTCTCTTGCTATCCTCTTGGTCAAAGCCCCCTGAAACCACAATGCTGGTATGTGGCATGCCTTCGCTTAATTGAAGGTATTTGGTGAATCCTTTTCTATTGTAACTTTAGCAATTTCTTAGATATTCTCAAATTTCTAATGGTCGTATAAATTTTATCATCACCACAACCAGAAGGGTCCTGCTGATCTACGCTTTATGCCAAAGGTTGGCTTCTTTAGGTTGTCTTTGCCACTTATGTGAATAAGGTTTGTTAATTTAAACCACTGTTCAGGTGTAGAAGTAATATTTCATCACTACATTTTGACAACAAGTCAAAAGTAGCAATACAGATCAAAATTATTTTACTGCAATCTCTTTGAAGCCTACAATCTTGTCCCATACCATAACATTTTTCCTACCAAGTTTTATTCTAGCCCCATCCTCCAGTTTCCAACAAAAAGGATACCCCTCTAGCTCACCTACCTGACAAAGCTACAGTGGCCTCACCATGATGGCCAATGCATCCCCTTAAAGATTGGTCCTGAGATACATTGAGGGTGTAATAATCTGACACTTGATAGTAAATTAACTACCAAAAGTGCTACCAGTAGCAGGATTTACCCTTGAATGCACACAATTAATTGCACCCAGCCATGTGTGTAGACATACTTACCAACTATACAAGCTATTTAAAGTGCATTATATGCTATTGTGAACATTTGTAGTACACTACCTTTGAAAGTCAACTGGTGGTTATCTAAGAACCAATTTGTGCAGTAGAGCTTTCAATGAGGCTAATGTTACCAACTCGGGTAGATATTTAATCTCCCCTTTTTGCCCCAAAACAGCTAGGGGTCTCAAGTGGTATTCCTTGTGGGATACGTACGTGAGAAGATCGTAATGCTGAGTTTAAATTACTTAATGCCATATCAACATACTAAGTATGCATTCCCTCACTACTGTCAGCGGAAGTCTGATTTCACTCTTCTAAGAGAAATACCCGGGGGCTCTCCAATTCCTGTTCTGCTTATTGAACAGACCTTTCTCTTTCCACCATGCAAGAATATACAATCTGATCACAGCCATATAAAATAAGTGAGAACAACCTCCTGGTGAGACCAATGACCTCTAAATCTACTTGCAGTTACTTTAAGAGTACTTTCACACCTGATCTCAAGCAAGGGGTCGGATCCGGATCTGATCGGCTGCTTGGGATCAACTAAACCTCGCATTTAAGATCAGATCTCAAGATTTGAACCACAATTTGGATCACAAAACTATGCAAAAGCTCGATGAATCAAGGTGACCTTTTATTCACCTGAAATACACAAACGGCACAGCATGGGTAGCTGCAAATTTATTATACTGTTCATGGTATAATTCTTTATTAACGTACACCGTGCTACAGTCGCCTGTAGCATATAGCCTACACAATAATTCTCCCGAAACCTACCGACTGTTACATAACGTACTCTACAATTTGTCCCACAATTTGTCGTGACAAAGTTAAAATGATCATGGTATTGTTGCTCACTGCCACATGAATCGCTTGCAAATTTTGTAAAAATCAAGGTAGGGAAACCATCGTCTTCAGTGCAAAAAGCTCTGAAGCCCTATCATTGGTTTGTTATGCATTCACTGACTGTGAAAGAAAGCTCAACAGACAAGTAGGGGTGCTCCCAAGATTGAGGGGGAGGGGCTGAGAACTTCTAAATCATGGATTTTGCAATTTCCTAAGAATTTCTTATCTAACACTTGCGTACTTCATCGAAACTAGCTAACTTCCTAAGTCGCCTCTACCGACATAAGCTACCTTTTATAAAGCAGTTAAAACACACTACTACCTTGCTAAGCTATAACTCAACAATCAATAAGTCCTGGTGCCTATCTACCAGAAACTACCTTATGAATATCGGGTAGACACCGTTACTTAAACAGCACCCTTTGCACAACAATATTTTATGGCTGCTTTGAATTACTTATGCCACTGAGTCGTGCTTATTTGTAGGAGATAGACTCTTGTTCTTGGGTCTGTGAATTAACTTGTCCGCTCAATATTTCTACTAGTGTCATTACCGTTGTCACATGCAGTTTGGAGAAGAGATGCTAAATTATTTCCTACCGTTGTTATTTCCTTTGGCTTATTTCTGCAATCTGAAGTAAAATGTACAAAGCATCCACGCAGAAACAGTTCCTAGCATTACTATAGCCCCTTTTGAACTAGTGGTAGGTTAAATGATGGTCTTTAGCCCAACTTACTCCCTGACCAAACTTACAGGTATTCACCAAGGTGCTGTTAGCTGGATTCGATGAGAAACCTAATGTTTTCTTGTAACTGAACCTACCAGTAGCATAGAAAATCCACCATTCACATCAGCAACATGATCAGCATACATGGCCATGGTCTGTATGTCTTCAGGTTTCTTTTCATGGTTGGTACTGATATTCAAAACTGCTCTCTATAGAACAAATCAGAAAGACCCTCATAAGATTTCCATATTTCACACATATCAACCTATTGAGACAACAAATTTTCTGATCTTACGGCATACTACTGTCCTGTCTCCCCAATACACTTTCTTGACCTAAACGTTTCCCTAAACCCGTATCCAGTGGGAGAAAACTCTTAAACAGACAGAGCTGCCATCACGGAGTCATTATTGAATTTAAAGTTGGCAGACAAGAGAAGATACCTAATGCCTTGCCATGAAATAAGGCACTGAGATTAGTACCCCATTCTGACGTATGCCACCATTGACTATGAAAACACTTTTTAAAATTTTGTAAATATGCATGAATTTATATTCACAGTATCCTCACTGAAAGGAGCTTTGGGATCCCCCAAATATATTTAGACATATCCCAATAGTTCTAAATCTAGTTGGTGACTGTACATTGATTGGCATTCATTCAAACAATAATAGCACCACTCTGGTTGGTAATAATGACTTGGACAGTCAGTTGTAATCCTAATTAGGCTCACAGTCACAGCTTTTTTTCAAAATTGCCTTGAGCAATTAAAACTCAGTGCAGGCTACTGTGGCTCTGTCTTGGAAGAATTCTGCTACTAGACAATTGTTTATGTTCACATTGAACATGGGGCTAGAAGTTAGGTTAGTTGGGAGAATTGTTACTGTCTGGGGTGAGCATTGAGGGCCTTAAGGAGGGTAACTTGAGGCTCTTGGTTTTGAGTAAACATTCTTTTTCCTTCTCCCTCACTCTTTATACGACTTTCTACCTCCATTTCTATTTCTATCATTTCCTTTTGGTTCAGCTTTAATCTTCCTTTTATGTGTTCTCCTATCTTCCTCAAGCCTCCCCTGCTCACCTTTTGCATCAGTCATGAAACCCTGAACATCTTGCCCACTTAACCCAAGGTTTTCACCTATGGTGACTAATTTTTGAAGATCCTCTACCCCTTCCTTTTGGTAAATGGCCTCTCCACCCAGATAATCCAACTAATTGAATCACAACTACAGTATTAGCAAGTATGGAAAAACATTTAAAGTATAAAGTGAAAACTCTTGCAGCAGTTCACTGCATTATAACAACTCTGCTCCATCTGTGCCTGTCATGCAAATTTTTCTTGATCATTGGGTTCATGGCTGAGTCTCCAAAAATTTCTCAATAGTCACTTTCTATGGTACCGATGGCATACTTGACGTCCCACCAGACACCAGTAAGAGGAAAATATTTCTTTCAGTCTCTGTACCCATCAACAAAGTTGCATATCAGAAGCCTCAGTGGGTAAGCTTGTGTACAGGCAACTGCCAGTCTTAAAAGAAAACAAAATAAAGATAATAGTTAGCCACTCTCTTTGTCTTTCATGTCAGGTCGATAACCTCCACTTTTCCTCTACTTATTTAACTTTCCATAAGGATGAAGCAATAGCCCTTCTGAAACTTAACACTTTCTAGCTACAAACCACCTGCTTTTAATTTACTTATAAAGGAAGGGACACTCACTTGTATACCAACTGTAATGAGCATTCCATGGGATAACAATACGTTTTTAAATTCTGACTTGCATGCATGCACCCTTCAACTTTAAACTATGCCACCTTCCTTTGTTCCTCACCTCAGCAATATTTACATGCATTTACTATACACCATATACAGACTCAGAGTGCTACATAACAGAAATATAGGTTTTGTGGGGAAGATAGCATTGAATATACAGAAGTTTACAGGGTTTTCTGGGAGACTACAGTAAGTACAGGAATTTCACACACTAGCGGTGGTTATCACCCTGACTCAAGTTTGCAGATGAGATAAGTACTGTACCTTAGAAAACTAAACAGTTTAAATGACAGAAATGACATTCACAGTAACAAAGGTGTAGGCCAAATGGTAGAAGTGTCATTTTGCCACCAACAGGGGATATTAGAAACCATGTATTTTCGTGGAATGGCAAAGGCAAATCCACTGACTTGGAAAAATTTGCAAATTTTCCTCTGGTGCAGTGTTGCAAATGGCGGCAGCTCCATCACGAGTCCTCTTAGAGGACTTAGGTTTCCTCAAGGCCAAGATGCTCCCCCGTCAGTCTCGTGGGCCTGAACCATAAGGGACTGAGAGAGACCTCTTGCTGTCCTCTTGGTCAAAGCCCCCTGAAACCACCCAAGTGGGTATATGGCATGCCTTTGCCTGATTGAAAGATATTTGGTTATTCCCTTTCTATTGTGACCTTATTAATTTCTTTGATATTCTCAAAATTCTAATGGTCCTATAAATTTTATTACCACCACAACCAGAAGGGCCCTGGTGATCTATGCTTTATGCCGAAGGTTGGCTTCTTTGGGTTGTGTTTGCCACATTTGTGAATAAGGTTTGTTAAGCCACTGTCCAGGTGTAGAAGTAATATTTCATTATTACATATTGACATGCCAGTCAAAATTAGAAATACAGATCAAAACTATTTTACTGCAATCTCTTTCGACCCTGCAATCTTGTCCCATACCATAACATATTCCCTACTTTATTCTAGCCTCATCCTCCTATTTAAAACAAGAAGGAGACCATCTAGCTCATCTACCTGACAAAGCTACAGTGGCCTCACTGAGTTTAAATTACTAAGTATGCATTCCCTCACTACTGTCAGCGAAGTCTGACTTCACTCTTCTAAGAGAAATACCCGGGGGCTCCAATTCCTGTTCTGCTTATTGAACAGACCTTTATCTTTCCACCATGCAAGAATATACAATCTGATCACAGCCATATAAAATAAGTGAGAACAACCTCCTGATGAGACCAATGACCTCTATATCTACTTGCAGTTACTTTAAGAGTACTTTCACACTTGACCTCTAGCAAGGGGTCAGATCCGGATCTGATCCACCGCTTGGGATCAACTAAACCTCGCATAATTTAAGATCAGATCTCAAGATCTGATCCACCAATGGATCGGTGCAGATTAGATCTCAGGGGATTAAAAAACTATGCAAAAGCTCGATGAATCAAGGTGACCTTTTAATACCTGAAATACACAAACAGCCCAGCATGGGTAGCTGCAAATTTGTTATACTGTTCATGGTATAATACTTTAATAACATACACCGTGCTACAGTTGCCCGTAGCATATAGCCTACACAATAATTCTCCTGAAGCAAACCTACTGTTACATAACATACTCTATAATTTGTCCCACAATTTGACATGACAAAGTTAAAATAATCTTGGTATTGTCGCTCACTGCTAAGTATGGCAACATGCATCGCATTTGGTAAAGGCCAAGAATCGGAAACCATTGTCTTCAATGCAAAAAGCTCTGAAGCCCTATCATTGGTTTGTTATGCATTCGCTGACTGTGCCAGAAAGCTCAACAGACAAGAAGGGGTGCTCCAAAGATTGAAGAGGGGGCTGAGAACTTCTACATCATGGATTCTGCAATTTCTTAAAGTAACAGTTCATCATTCTCAGGCCACCTAATGGTACGTTTGGGAAGAGAAACTGCTTACTGACAGTAATAATCTAGTTCCCTGCCCAACTGGCCCTGCTGAAAGGAAACTTAAAGTCATCATCAAAGATAATTCAACAATGTTGTCTTTACTCCCATAAAGTTACAAGAACGCCATTTCATCAAAGAATGGGACCGTCTAGGTTATGCAGAACCACGTTTGTAGTGATGAAGTATAATAGCAGTCCCTATTTTTTCAATCGTAAGCAATTGGTCAGGTAATGAGGGGCAATGCAGATCTCAAGGTGTATACACATCTTACATGAACAGTGCTGAATATTGTATCATCTGAATCTTGTTAAACTAAGTTCCTGTTTATCAATTATTTTCTCCTGGTCTGATTCACTGCAGAGGATCAAGTGTCAAACCTTGATATTGAACACATAATCTGATCTGGATCTGATCTCCCCCACTCATGCTCTAATCCCTAGTGTGAAAGCAGTCCTAAGAGTGCCCTACATGAAATATACAGTAAACTCAAGTAACACTGAGACAGCCCATGCATAAAGTTAGTACTTTTTGCAATAACTGACGTTTGAAATAGCTCAAATATCTATACATTTGAGAAGTTAATGTTTGCTGTGTAAAGCACTAAGAAGACAAAGTACGAAGTTGGAATGGTCTCTGTAGTTACTTACAGTCACTATGAGAGGGTATTACGTAACATATAAACTCCATTTACACAGGGCCAGTGCTGTCGCCAAGGGGGGTCATGGCGGCACACCCCCCAAACATTAGGTACATGTGACCCCCAAAGAAAAATTCTCGACTATTTGAAGACAAGGACCCACTGTCACTTTATCTGTCAATCATGCGGCTTAAACTGCCCAAAATCATCTCAAGAACAAGAACTGTAATTTTTCACTTGCTTTTGGGCGCATCTACTTTTATAACTATGTGAAGAATTGTCTTATTGGAGGATGTAATCCACACCTGTTATTTCAACATAAATTTATAACAGCTATGGGACTACAGTGGCCGTGAGTCCCCTCCATTCAATGTAATTCTCACACAGATTATCTTTAATCACATTTTATTTATGAAAACTATACACATTATGATTTTCTTCGCTTTTTCAATGGGTATCCATTAAATATGACATTTATGCACTTTTATTTTAAATACCGGAGCCTTCAAATTTTCGAGGGGAAACTTTGCTCTGGGGAATCCTCACCAAGGCAGAGCAATCATCACACCATGGTCTGATCGGGCACTGGCCAACCATTTTTTCATTTACTGCTGACGAAAAGGTAGGAAATACATCTGCAATAATTTTAAGCCCCCCCCCCCCAACCCATGGCCAATCATATCCAATGTTTTTTTTTTTTTCAAATTTTGTCGGCTGGCCCTGGATATCAAACCACTGATGCAGCCCCCCCTTTTAATTTTTTAAGTCATTTTTTATTTGAAAAGTTTTTTTCCAAGGGATACGTATTTAAATAAAAATTACCCCCGGGGGGTAAACCATTAGGGTGGAAACCTTTTTTTTGAGGAAAAAAAAAATTCTGTAACAAAATTTTTCCCCAAAACCTATTTCATTTTGTAACCTTTTTTAATGGTTATAAATGCAGTAAAAAATCCAGGAAGGCAAAATGGGGAAAAAAAAGAAAACAGGGGGCAAATTTAAAAAAGGTATTTTTCCCCGGGTCATTCAGGGTAAAAAAAACCCCCTTTTTTTTTGTTTGGATTTTAAAAAATTTTTCGAACCTTCCTTTTAAAAAAAAAAGGGGGAAAAAAAAAGTGGGACAAAAAAAAAAAGGGGGGCAAATTTACTTTTTTTGTTTTTTTTTAAATTGAGCGTAAAAGGATGAAATTTGGCTTTTTGGTGAGCAAAAAATTTTTTTTTTGGGGTGTACTCATGATCCCCAAAAAAAGAGTTTTTTGAAAAACCCGATACCCCCTGGAAAAAACAGGCCCCAAATTTTGGGGAGGTTCGTACTATTCCCTGCAAATTTTTTTATATTTTTAAAAATTTTCCATATTTAAACGTAGTTTTTCTTATTTTTGGTTTTTTTGAGGGGGGGGTTTTTGGAAAAAATTTGGGCTTAAAAACACCTTTGGAAAATTTGGTTTAAATGGGCAACCGTAAAGTTTTGCCCGATAAAAGTAGAGGGACCCAAAGAAACTGGGAAGGCCCTTAAAAAAATTAGCTAACAAAAATAACGGGTGAGTGAAAATTTTCAGGAAGTAAAGGGTTGTACTTAGAAAAAGTTTTACAAAATCAAAGCCAATTCTTCCCAGGGGCGGGTTCCCCCTAAAATTTCTCTCAAAATTTGCCGTGAATTAAAGTAAAGGCAAGTCTGTAAAAAGAATTTCCAACCCAGACACCTTTCTTTTTTAAAAGTCATGCCAACCATGTAAAAAAAAAGTTCTATTGTTTAATATGAAATGACAACCAATGCCAATATTTTTCAAAAATGTGTATATTTTTTTATGAAAAAACATGACTCCCTGGGTTAACTAGGGATTCTTTTTTACACTCTTTCCAAGTGGATTCTGTAATTAAAGCATTTAAAATTGTTTAAATGTTTAATTGGTTAAATCGTGGGGTCTTCCAGTGCCCTTTTCTCGGCAAGGGAGGTCCTCGTTGCATTAGGAATGGGAAATGTGGTAACATGCTATGGGAAGGTTTTACACGGATAAATTTATTAAGTTCGACCATTGGGGGGGAAAAATTTCCGTAAGGGTCAAAAAAATTCCCAATGATGAAGGGTAAAAAAGGTTTTTAAAAAGTTTTTGGGATGTTTCTTAAAGGGAAAATTTACGACCACATGTGCACCAAAAACATCTAGAATTAGACCATTAGGGGGAAAACCCTCCCTTTTGCCCCCCAAGCTTTTTTTCCATT